>JAHDVE020006160.1:0-107530 GCA_022606495.2 Halesus radiatus
GTTTAAAACTGTACATTTTAATGTTTGAAGATTTTCAAACTGGTTTTTCGGTTCTCAAGGAGTCAAACATTGCATTGTTTTGTTTCTTTTTGAAACTGGCAAGAGCTCATTTTGGCGAATAGTTTGATCCTAATATTATAATTTGTGCATTTTCGGAATTATCACTAGTAGTTTATTACTGGAATATCGGTATGTATTAATTTAAAAATAAAATAAAAATTGAAAGTAAATTACCAAAATATTGATCGTTAATAAATAATGAATTACACCTTATGTTAATATTACTGTAATTAAAACAATATAACTTTATGACTCAGAGTTAAATAATTTTTTCTTCACAATAGAGCGGATAATTTGAAACAAAGCAGAAAAAGCTTGAGACCAGCTCAAGTATCGGGGCTTTATAGAGAAGCCCGACTAAATTTGGCTTAAAAGAAACTGGGCGTCTTGTATAGGGCTAGCAGATTCTTTAATAGTGACCATCTGCCAATCCTATATAAATCTTAAGTACGTCCAACAATTGAATTTGGAAGTCACCTCGGGCTGGAGCTCCCAAATACGCGAAAAAACTGCTTGATTCTGTGCAAAGGAGGACGGTTCGTCTGATCGTCCGATGCACAGACGCAATCTAGGTATGCGTACAGATATTTCAATATATCTTGCTCGAAGGAGCTAGCACCGTTGATGCCCTCCGGGCCAGTACACATACGTGCAACTTGACGTACACGAGCGGAACATCCGTTCACGGTTGATGTCGGCTTCATGAGAATGGGTCGTTTCGCCGACTCGTTTTTGTTTAAATCGGCTCGTATGTGGAACGATCTACCGGCACCTGTCTTTCTTCCAAAATTTAATATGGGCCTCTTCGAAGTCCGCATTACAAATCCCTTCCTACAGCCCCCTCCTTAACCCGTCTCACAACGTTGTCCAACGGGGTAGCGATATAATTACCCTGTACGTGCTCTGTACATACAGGGACGCTCTTTTGAGGTGTCACATAAAAATAATAATAATAAAAAATAGTGTGATTTAGATCCGGCAAATGCATTTTTCATAAACAGTTTAAAATCTCAACAATCCATAGCTTTGAAAGAAATAACATAATAATACTAGTATGTCAATAACGACGTAGGTACCTACGTAGTATATTATAAAATTTCAATATTTTAATTTTTATATACATTATTTTAATACTATGTATATATAAGACATGCATAATTTTTACACGACTTTTAAAAAAATAAATTATATTTTATATTATGCTTTATATTATGTTTATTTTAATTATTTAGCATCTCTATCAAGTGAAAACTGACAGCTTAAGAAAAAAGTATGCATCCTGTGAAGATTTTTAACTGGATTATTAACACTTGCGCACTTCTCAATGTTCATTTTATGAAAACGATAATTTTAGTTCTCTTTAAATGTACCAAAACAATAAACAAATAAAAGAACACGCCCAAAGATTGGTAATCGTATCGAAGAATTGATTTGGTAGGAAGGACATAGAAGCTGTTTTTTCTAAACTGCGACCTGTTTACCCTTCTTCGACAACGGTGTGACAAGGGTCAATAGAAAATAGGTTTTCGCGTCGCGCTGTCCAATTCCGAACCCTTATTTTAACGTTTCGCGTGACGTTACTAGCGCCAATGCCGTGCGGGAACGACAAATACGCCCTCTGTGTTCGATCCCCGAAAAATTTCCAGAGAATTTACGTGCTTATTATTTTTTTTTTCCGGAACTTTGAAGTTTTTGGGATTTTATGTGTAAAGCTTATGGCGAATAAAGAATATGTATAATTATAAAACTTAGAGGATATTTCATTATATCTCATTGCGCTATTTGTAGAATAGAAATATATTTGCGTTTCACATACTCTCAATAACGCAATAAGCCATAAGTCCGACATAATTTAACTTGAGCTCTAACCGGCAAATAGCGGCCATTTATCAGATTTAAAGATGGCGTCTAGCGTCAAAACATCAAAACATTTTGACAGCTGCTGGTGAAGTGAGTTTATTGAGGATTTTGCCATAATTGAAGATATAGTTTTTGCGGCAGCATGTTTGGGCGACATGTATAGTGTATAAGTGTGTGTATGTGTGAATGTGTTTGTAGGTGTGAGAAGTGGTGATCTACATTTTATAGAAGTGATGCCATATGTATGCGCATTGAGTAGTTTACATTATTTGCCAAGATACTCTTTTTAAACGTGGCCAGTAAATCCGAAAAAATATCAATGTTTGAATTGTTTAGGTTAATATTATTATATTAATGAAGAGCACGGTTAATTGGTGAATTTGCAGCTGCATTTGTTTTGTAACGATGCGTGTGGAATAGTGCTGTATGGCGGGTACGTCTCAGAGGTACGTTGAAATTAATTAGGGGCAGAAGCTCGGTACAGTCGATATTATTATTTAGATTTCTATGTAGAAATGTTAAATCAGCTTCTGTTCGAATTTGTTGCAAATATTGAAAGGTAGATTGAAAATTATTGTCGAATTTGTAGGTGAGATATTTAATAAATTTATTTTGAATGCATTTTATGCTGCGCTACCTGTATAATACATAACTTAATTTTGGATTTGCGGTCAAAATACCCATCCAAACTGAATTATATATTTTTTTAATTAAAGGTTTTGTAAATATCTAGTACGGATGAGAAGTATTTTATTTATTTTTGTTTTAAATTATGAAGTATGTGCCAGGAAAAAAATCATAATTTTAGATGCAACTTAGAAAATTATTTGCGGGTTTATTGTTTTTTTTTTTAAATTATTATATTTGATATGTAAATAAAAATATAAAAACAAAACGTTTAAAAAAAAACGTTTTTTCAGGTCGTTATTTTAAATTATGTATGGAAAATTTGTGTTCCAACGTAAATTGGTCGTTTTTGATTTAATTTAAAATCCGCCATGATGTTTATTTTAATATTTTTTTTTAATTTTAATTTTACTTTATATTATCATTATATTTCAATGTAGGCGGGGTAAAACTTTTTTTTTAAATCATCGTTAGCACCCAAATAATTTTTAAAGTTACCTCTAAAATCGCAAAAAATCAATTCCTTTAATGGTCTATATTTCATAATGTAAAACAAAAATAAATAAATGACATCTAATCCGTACTAGATATTTACTACACTTTTTGATGAAAAAAAGATGATTAGGTTCAGGTGAATATTTTGGCCTCAAATCCAAAACTAAATTTTGTATGAAACAGGCCGCGCAGCCGTTCCTCTTAATGGCCTATATTTCATAATGTAAAACAAAAATAAATAAAATACTTCTAATCCGTACTAGATATTTACTATACTTTTTGATTAAATAAAAGATCATTCGGTTTGGGCCTCAAATCCAAAATTAGGTTTTGTATGGAACAGGCCGCACAGCCGTTCTTCGTAAGACAAGACGCCATATAACACGTTCCATTATTTTATTTTAATAAGAAATAAGCTTTTTCGAACACATCGTTGAAGCTCGGACAAAATTGGGCAGGAAATAATAGTTTTTTCATAGGAGGCATTATCCATCAAATTCGTTTGTCCTATGCCGAGGTCATTTCTGGCATTTTAAGCCCCGTAGATTTTTCATTCTTTAACACGAGCCAATAAATCAATGGCAACAGACAGAGGGATGTAAATCAAAACACTCCCTCCTGCTCCCGGTGAAATATGGCTCCATTCATGTTTTATTTATTTTTATTTAATTCCGCGTTAAAATCGCTAACGTAAATCACTTCGTTGTAACATACCACGGTCTTATTCGTAAAAGTTACAAGTAAAATATTTCTATCTACGTTATTTTCTCCGTTCGTCTTTCTTTGATTTTTTTTTACTTTTAACAAGCTGATAGTGCATAAATGAATGAAGTTGTTAATTCTTGCGTATATTTTTGGTGCCATAATTGATTTGACAGCGAAAGTAATTACTTGTTTTTTTCCATTTTTAAAATCCCAAACAAACCATGATAATGGTGTTGTGCAAATGAAGTATTGTTTTTACATAGTGAGAATACGAATTAAATTTTGTGCCATTTTCTGGGCAGTTTGAAAATGGCCATCAACGCCGAAACAGCTGCCACAATAATAAAAGCCGAAATACTTGCAGAACTCAATAATAATATTATTAAAATTGATTTACATTAAATTTAAAAATATATATTTAAATGGAGTTGAATTAAACACAACAACAATTACATAATTGATGAATCCGTTTGATAGATTCGCCTATCTCAACGGATTGCAATCTTTGGAGCACAGACATCGGGTGGGAATGCTGTCCTTGTTCTACCGGTATTTTAATGGAAGATCCTCTGAGGAACTAACGTCACTGCTCCCTTCGGCACCGGTGTACAGTCGGGAAATACGCCAAACGCGCGCTCAAAATTTGTACACGGTTGACATTTGTCACATGAGGATGGGTCACTTCTACTCGTTCTTGTGTTCATCAGCTCGGTTGTGGAATACAATACAACATGGGTCTCTTCAAGACCCAGGTTCACTCCTTCCCGTCCTATAAAGGACCCTCCACATAGCATCTCCAAAGATGACAAAGGCCTTGAGGGAAATTATTTCCCTCAGGGCATCTTGTGTGGAGTAACTATAAAAAAAAAAATATATATAAATATTAATTTGTATTTTTGTTTCTTTTTTAGTATTTGAATTACTGTTTTTTTAATGTACTCGTTTATGTCACTAAAGGTTTGTATTTTAATTCTTTAAATATACCTCCATGGTCGAGGGGTAAGGCTCTCGACTACGAATCCGAAGGTCGCGGGTTCAAATCCCGGCGTGCGCAAGTAATTTTTATTTAATTAATTTGTGTTGTTTCACAATTAATTCATCTAAAAATAATATATGGTATATTTGCGCACGTTCCAGAGTGGAAGGCACTCTCAGTATCAACCTGGTGAAAAACCACCATTCAGAATTGAAACTTTGCTTGAAATGGCTTTGAGCCGTGTTTGGTGACCAGATCTGAATAGCTAGGTATTTCCCCTTTTCACCACCTTCCTCTCCCACTTCTCCTTCCCCTCCCCAATACCTTCAGCCTCACAACATTCCCCAATTGGGAATGCCATAGTCTCACTGGCTCCAGACGGTTGGGAGCAGTTTGGGACTCTTGTGTGGTATTCATATAAAAAAATAAAAAAATAATAATTTTATCTTTAAATCGTTTTCTATAATTCATTAGTCGAGAGTGAATAAGTTCCAATTGTAGTTTTTGAAAAAAAAATTAGATTTTGTAAGCAGGGAGTTTATTTTCGATTAAACCATACTGGAAAAACATTCAGCGCAATCTGATGTTTATCTAAAAGAGATTAAAAAAAATAGCATTGTTCTAATTCAGCGTAAATTTAGATTAGTCTTGGGTTGGTAAGGATTTAACAACAGTCGAATTCTAAGATAGTTACATTAAAAAAAAACTGAAAGCTTAGTTCGATAAGGTTCCAACTAATTATGAAGGACTTCCTTCATATAAAAGTAATTTCGGATTTGAAGCCAAAATGTCTTACCAAAATGAATGATCTTTCTTAAACGAAAATGCATTGCAAATATCTATTACGCCGTATAGCTATTTTGGTAATTTTAGTTTTAAATTATAAAATATAAGGACTTTGAAGAATTCGAGTTTTTTATAGTTTAAAGGTAACTTTGGCATATTATTTGCGTGTTCATAGGAACTATTTAAGAGAAAAGTGTTTTTCTACTATGTGAATAGAACCAAATATAAAGAAAATTGCTTAAAAAATTGTGGTGGGGTTAAATTTAAATGGCTGATTTATGTTGTAACACAAATTTGTTATACATAATTTAAAATTTCGACTTAAAAAACGCCTTTTTTACGATGTTTTATCATATTGGCCTGCAGGTTGAGCAAGATTAAAAAAAAAATTACAATTCTTTATTATTCAGGTTGTATGAGAAACAATACAATTCAAGCCAGTGAGTCAATTTTTTATTCGGCAATTTTTATAATTTCGCTCATATCAAGGATCTGGCAAAACCCACTCCACCCTTTCAGCCATGGATGTATTCAGTCGTTGTCATATAGTACAGCCTCCGTATGTAGCGTGGACAGGGAGCTATCATGGCAAAGCGATAGCTTAACAATATCGGATCAGTAGGCTTAACTGACGATGATTATTTATCGATTTCCCGAGCACGGTTGCGCTCGTTAGGCGTGTCGATAGTCAATCCAATATTGACAAGAAAATAAATGAGAAATCGCCCTACGATAGCAACACTGGCGGATATTGTCTATGGATCGTCAATGTCAAACGTCAAACGAACATACGAATAAATTGACAATGTTGAATGAATTTTTATCTTTTAATATTATGCAACTAACTGAAGTACCCGGCGTTGCCCGGGGTTATGAATGGTTTGGAGAAAATTTTTGTGGTTGTGATGTGTTACCTGTACTGTTATCCTTACCCCCTACACAATAATTTTCCTATTATTTTGAACGTCAAGTGTGCAAAATTTAATCAAGAAGTACCAAGTTTCTACTTTAAGGGATGTGAAAAGGGGAAGGGGCTAGTTTCTTCGAAATCTTATTTCTAAAGTCAAGTGTGCAAAATTTCATCAAGCACGAAATAAAAATGTGGATTTGTAAACAAAACAAAAACACACATCGCCCGTCTGGAACATTCTTCTTTATATGCCAGAAGAAGAAGAAATTCTACATATTCCGAGCTGTTTCAATTTTGAACATCATGCAGGCCTTGAGGGAATCGGCAAATTTCCTTAATTACTGTACTACGAATCGACACAACGAAAGAAATAATATATATTTTTTAATAATAAGAGTAAAAAAACTAAAGTAAATTCTCGTTTTCGTATCGTCGCAATCATCGATAGATAATAATATCATCTCAATATAATAAGTGTCTTATAAAAACTCAATACAATATTACTGATGATGACAGAGTGCAAGTTGGATTTGCAAAGCAGAGCATCGCCCAAGTCGATAATTATAAGGTAATATCTCCTTTCCATTCATTTCTTCCTGAAAACAAATAACTCAATACGACCAAATAACTGGTTTATCAATAATTTACTGTCCAATATCATAATAATTTTAAATACACTCACTTTAATATACATTGGAAGTCCACATCTACTTTTTGACATTAATAGTGGAGTTAATTGGTTAATGAGATCTTTAGCGATAACTCGCATTGATAACTCGTGATATTCTGACAAACTGTCTAAATTCCGTTTCTCCAAGCTCGAACTGATTCAATTAACAGTGTATGCGATGTCTTTCAATTCTATGAGCGTAGTTAGTTTGCCTCCGTTCATTAATAAGCAAGTAATTTAGCACAAAGAACGACATTAAAAGAAAGTTGTCCATATTGACAGTTAACTGAAATCTGTCATTCAAGAGGGCGCGCATAATTAGGCGGCCTTTGTCTATCGGCTGTCGGAATATTTTTATATCAATTGTCACATATCGCGTAACGTCGCATAATGACCATATATTTAGTCAATATCGTATTGATATTGGGTTTTATCGATCAACCGTGCTAGGATCCCAGATGATTTTTAATCTAGACGTACACAAAATTTTTGATATTATATTCTTCGTTTTTTTTTTGGTTTCTTGGGCAAGTGTTAAGAACGCTAGAAGGTCGAATTCCGCTGACAATTCTGGGTGCTATTCCAGAGGGAAGACATTCAGTGGGTCGCCCCCAACAACAGGTGGGAGAAGCAACTTTAGAGGCTGTGCGAGGAGAGGCTGGACCTACTATGGACGGATGCCATTAATGTAGAACAGCACAGGGATGGCTGGAGGCGCCTTGTCGATGCGATGGGTTCCCGTCTGTAACAAGCTTTATATTCTGTCATTTTTATCGATATCATACTTCAATTATAAGAATTATTAATAAATACCATCCTCAATTAATTTTTTTTTCTTGAATGCCATTTTTTTAGTGTATTAATCGACCAGTTCTATCGGAATGTATTTGTAATCTAGATAGTGTCTCGGAAATACCTCTTTTTATATAAAAAAAAAATTAGGTGACATCTTTCGAGTTTTTTCTAAAAGTTCAGAATGAATATTCAATTTTTATTGAATTTTATATATCTTCTATAAGTTTTATACGAAAGTACGAGCCTGGCCAAATTAAGGTGGTCAGTTTCAAATGCCAAAAATTGGTTTTATAAATAATATTCATTTTTTGAATTTTTGCGTTTTTTTTTCTGGTCACGTTTTGTACGGCAAGGGTTCTCCTTGTATGTTTTGTATCTGTGATGTACAGCCTTTCCATGGCATATAAATAAAGTAACAGTGTATCAGGTCCATTGTAATTCCGCATAAAGGTAGAAGCATTTCAAGGAAAAGCAATTTGATTGAATTTCTTTCTACCCCATTGCAGTCGGAAATAGAACTTCGTTACGCTAACAATGTTCGCTTTATGTTTATCGATTTTACTCGTCAGCAAATGTTCTGGCCTTTTGTGCACCGACGTATCAAAAAACAATGAAGAAGTAATATGGACTACTGCGGAATTGGCAAATATGACTGGAGAAGAAATGGACAAATGTGTGTCGCATTTAGGCAAAATGAAAATACCACTAGAGCAAGCAAAAATCATTTGGAATGGACTAATGGACTATTATGGAGGAGCTAATGATGTACCAGAAAACATATTAAACTCATTGCATTGGATTACTATAGCCATACAACCAAATCATTTAAGAAACATGACACTATCAAGCATTGACGTTATTGAAAATTTTGGACTGTTTTACGATCTGTCTTCAGCACAACTTGAAGCCATAGCTATCAGGATACGAGAAGATTGGGGAAGCAAAACACCAGAAGACTACACATCTTATGATCTGATGGCTTTGCGTCAGATCATCTGCGCTTTTAATCCTCAAGAAATTGTCAGAATACATCCGCTGGCTTATAAAGATGCCGCGACAGCTTTAGGATCTTTGAGAAGTTGCCCGCAAGAAGTTTTAGAGGCTTTAGCTGCACTTGCAATGGAAGATAAAGCTTTTGGACCACCAGATAAGTGGACGAAATCAATTATCAGTACTCTCGGAGTTGTGATGGACGGTTTGCCAGTGAATAAGTTGAAGATGATTCCAGAAGATCTGATCAAAGAGGTCAAGGAACGATTGGCAAAGGTCACGAGGGACTCAGTCAATAAAGCTAAAAGCACAATAAATTCGTCAAGGAAAACAAAGGTATTTTATAACGATCAATTTGTAAAATTGCTACATACTCGTACACACTATATATTTTATTATAACGTTTGTTCAGATAAAATGGTTTCCCATTCTCACAATAACTTTTGTTTAAGTTGCATGCTTTTTATAATAAGGTCCAACAAATTGAATTTGGGAGCCACCTCTGGGCTGTAAATCCAAAATACCTGATAAACCTGCTTGATTCTGTGCAAAGGAGGGTGGCCCATCTGATTGATAACCCGTTGTTAACAGACCGACTGCCATCTCTGATGCACAGACAAAATGTAGGTATGCTGAGTCTGTTCTACAGATATTCCAATAAAGCCTGCTAGAAGGAACTAGCATCATTTATCCCAGTGCTCCAGTGCACCTACGCGAAATTCAACGGACACGAGCGGAACCCCCGTTCACAGTTGATGTCGGCTTCATGAGAACGTGTCGATTCTTCGACTCATTTTATGTAAGGCGGCTCGCACGAGGAATGAGTTACCGGTATTTGTGTTCCTCCTTCATATAATGAGGGCCTCATCGAGGCCCGCATTAATCCCTTTCTACAGCTCCTACCTTAACCCGCCTCGCAACGTTGCCCAGCCGGGTGGTGATATAGTTCCCTTGTCTTTATACCGTACAGACAGAGGTGCTCATGTGAGGTGTAACATAAAGAAAAAAAGACGGATAAAATCAAATCGCGCAAAATTTTTCGGAAAACACAGAAAAAAACATTTTAACAATGCTATGTTCTGCTAAGTTTTGTGACCAGATTTAAATAACAAGATATTTATCGTCCTTCTTCTTCTCCATCTTTCTCCCCTCCGCCACATCCTCCAGTCTCACAACAATATAAACTAAATGAATCACATTTTATGAAACACTCCCGTTTCTGTTTTTCGGCACGTAAAGTTTTTCCATATGGAAGCATTCTCACAGTATCAATGCTGTAATGTCAACATATGTATTCGGATTCATATATTGCGATATCAACATATTATACAGTTTTAGTGTCAACAGAAGTTCCGGCAACATAAGCACGTACAAATGTGTCTTATGAGAACTTCCTCGCCATATCATTTTCTGAAGTTCTCTAGAAATTATTAAATGTAGAACTGGGGCTCGATTCTGGTTCCTTTAAAGGAAAACAGTAATGTGTTTATTTCAGCTGAACACAGCGGTGAGTGCAATACTCCGTCTGCCACATAAAATAATACATCTGAATAAATTACACGATGCGGAAATAGAATATGAAACAAAAATGATAAGCTGAACATATTTAGCACTTGTACTACGGTGGGTTGAGGGAAATTCTTCATGTAGGGGCGCGCCCTGCCACTGGATAAGGGTGTTTTCCGATTTCAGGTAGAGCTGATTCATCCTGGCTACTCTGTGGCGCATCAAAGCAGAGAACCTGATGATTGAAAAGTTTCAAAGCAGCCAATAATATAAGGATAGCAGCCAATAGAAACTTTGCAATCATCATAAGGATAGCAGCCAATAATATGGGATTTATAAAAATGAAGGATAATATTAACAAATCTTGAACACGAAGTATGATATCGGTGTAAACGGCGTAAATTGAACTGGTCTCATTAGCTAAGTTGGTTAATCGGTTACCCCGGATAGGTAGAGGTCCTGGGTTCGAGTCCCAGATGCGACTGAAATCTTTTTAATTTCTGTTGTTTTTTCGGTTTCGTGGTTCATTTGGGATGTGTTAATATTATTATTATATAGAAGATAATATCTTCAATGATTAAAATATGTAATTTTAATTTCTGGAATTTTTTTCTCACTGTAACCAATTGACTGTTTTTTTTCTATAATAAAAATAAATAAAGCAGATATTTTTCTTGACCATCTTAAGTTCATTTTTTCGAATGAAACTTCCAAAACTTTCTATTTCTATAATTTTTACGTAGCCTAAAACGTTATGAGCTGAAGTTGTTTTAAAATGTTAAACTGGCGAAAGATTACGCAGACGCGAACTGTTAGTTCGTTCAATACATATGTTAATTTTTTTATTATTATCGATCAGTAATAATAAAAAAAAACACTACGAATTCATACTCTGCAGGTTGCTAACTCACGAAATACCACATAATGTTTATTTGTGGTATTACTTGAGTTAGCAATCTGAAAAGAGATATTTTGTAATGCTGGCCAATGGATTTTTTAATATTCCATAGCTCATGTTGGAAGTTTTTAGTGGCACGTATAAACAGATTATCTAATTTATAGTTGGGAATGGATAGGGCATTGGAAATCACACATACGCGTTTGGTTCCGAACTGAAAGTAACAAATATATAAATAACATTTCTTTCAGCAGACGAATCCTGACAACACAACTACTACTCCTTCAAGTCAGCGTAACTCGTAGACACAGACTTCAAAATATAATACGTACGAGTGCCTGGATAATACATATGACCGCCATCAGTCAGCTTCTAGCTCTCAAAACACCAACAATGGGCTTCTTCATTGCATTTAAATCTGAACTTTCAGTGTATTATAGGTCACGGAGAACATTAATCAAGACTAACTCCGAAGTATAATACGTACGAGTATGCCTGGAAAATACGTGTGACCCCTGCCAGTTAGCTTCTAGCTCTGAAAACATCAAAAATTGGCCCCAAATGAATTCTTCATTGCGTTGAAGTGCCTACTTTGAGTGTATTTGTGGGTCAGAGAAAACAAAATAATCGTTTTTACACTTTCTGTATTAACTCTTCTACCGTTCGTATATTTGAAATCGCATATTCATATTATAGTCCCTATAAACTCCTTTTTAGTATAATTTCTTCAAAAGATTGGTGTTCACTTTGTGGCGTCATTATTAATAAAGGAATTAAAAATAACTTTGTAATCACCATTTTATTAATTTATACATATCAACATGTATTCTGTTTACTCCTGATGAGGAAAGTTTCGCTTTCGAAATATGTTGTTATATACTCGTACATATTAAAATAAGTTTTTTGATTATAAAGTAATTTTTAATTCATTTATTACTTTTTAGTAGTTTGTCGAACAGGAGCTTGTTATTCAAAATCTTATACTAAATGTACAGTTAAGGTTAATTTATAATATATATATATTTATTTATATAAAATAAAAACATACATAATTACTTGAGAAAGTCTCTGATATATCTACCATTTTATATTAATCTTTCCGAGGTTTGTCGATGGAAGGCCGCTGTAAGTTTGAGATAGTAAGTCTTCAGAATAAGTGTGTACACGTGGAAGTTGGACGTATCTTCACGACTGGGAGAGGTAATCAGGTCCACCCAGGTTATGTGTATGATATGGAAAACTTCCCCCTTTTTTCATAGTGTTATACGCCATTTTATTAAAGTAAAAAGTATGCACTTGGACCATTATGTTTTTTTTTCATCTTCCTATGATCCACCTTGGTGTTACAATTTAAAAAAAAAAAAATCGCAGCGCCCTTAATTTTTGTCTATTAAATATTATACTGTATTTTATTATATTTTTTAATACTGTAATAATTAGCATTTTCATGTTATTTTAATACTATCTGTTTGGGGCGATTTCGGGATTTTTCGTGTAACATTTGACCGGGAATTAATTATGAATATACTGGCAATTTCTATGTTTTCTCCGCTCTCCATTCCCCGTTCCTTATTGCGTTTACGCAAGTCATCATTGTAATTCGAACTCCCGCCGGTGCAACTGTTAAAACAAATCAATGTGCACTTACGCAAGTTCTACCTAATTACGAGTCTTTAAAATTTAGTGAAACGCAACCACACGAACTCCCGCAAACCGTACGTAATCTTTATACCAATTCACACAGTTTTTGTGAGTGATTAAATATTTAATTGTTATTCAATTTAAAAAAAGGTCGCGAAACCTGCCGACAGAGATAAGCCGCAACCGGTCTAGGACTCAACGCCCAGACACCGCCAGTTCAGTAATTTGTTATTTTCCCCAATATGATTTTTAACCTCTCTCTACTACCAAAAATATTACGTATACATCCAATTACTCCATTGATACGAGTAAAGCTATCACTACTTGCAAAGGTAGTAAAATTTTCTTCTTCTGAAACTTTTTGCCCCGTTTTTCCCCGCTATTAGCGAAATTGTTTTTTTTTAGAACAACAAATTAAAATTACACTTAGATTAAATAACTATATCTGGCTGATGTTAATTGGTTTAGCTGGCAGCACTTGTGATGGAATAATCGTGTCGGCCGCCGCTATTATTTGTGGAGAAATAGAATATACTGCTAAATTTATTTCCGCTTCAGCGATACAGCCTGCATTTCCTCATGAAATATCGAGGTGATTATATAGACACTGCTTTGTTAAGTATTACATTTTTTTGACAATATTGTAAATAAAAATGTTTCAAGAAAAATTTCCGTTTTAGGACGGTCAAATTGGATGCATTATATTGAAATATTTTCTGATGTTGACAAAGATAATAAAGAATTTTATTTCTAAATGCCTTTACAATTTAAAAAAAAATATATTTTACATTGACTCTACGCAGAGGTATATAATTTCCCTTAGGGCCTATGTCTTCTTTGGGGATGCTGCAGGTAGTTTTTTTTTAAGGAAAGGAAGTTCTGAGAAGGAAAAAAAGTATGAGGGGTAGGTAGGAATTTGAGAATCAGTGTGTCCAGGAGTGTCGGATGGATGAATCCACCTCCCTGCGGTGCAAGGCGATGGGTTAAGATAGTCAGGCTGGAGAGGTCAAAGGGTCTCCCTCTATCGATCTCTCCCGATCCGGTCCACTACGCAGTTGGTGAGCAGACGTATTTGACGCTAAGACCTGGATAAACCTCATTCCATGAACCTGGGCACCCCTGCTAATTTGCCAAACATAGCAAACCACTTGATGCGACCCATGGCAGATATAAGCACGAAATAATCTATGTGGCAAGTCTTATTTCCGTCAGTACCGTCAAGTTGAAAGTCCTTTATTTAGAATCGAAGCGTTCCTTGAAATGGAATTAGTCATAATCGGTAACCAGACCTGAATATCTAAGTACTCCCCAAATATCCTATTATTCACTTCTTTCCCCTCCCTTCTCTATTCACTCTTACAACATACCGATTTTATCTTAATAAATGGATTACAGTCTTTGGAGCACAGACGTCAGGTGGGAATGCTCTCCTTGTTCTACCGTTATTTTAATGGAAGATGATCTGAGGAACTAGCGTCTTTGATTTCTTCAGCACCGGTGCATAGTAGAGAAACACGCAAAACACGCGCCCAACACTTGCACACGGTTAACATTTGTCAAATGAGAATGGGTCGCTTCGATGGGTCGTGGAATGATCTGCCGGCCTCTGTGTATCCTCCCTCCTACAACATGGGTTTCTTCAAGACCCAAGTTCACTCCTATCCTCTAAAAGTCCCTCCACGCAGCATTCCCAAAGATGATATAGGCCTTCAGGAAAATTATTTCCTTCGGGGGCTCCTGTGCGGAATAAAAAAAAATAATAACCCTATCGGGGATTCCATAGTCTCACTGGCTTCGTGCAGTTTAAAAAAACACCATCCCTTTTCACCCTTCTCCACTGCTCCTAACTTAAGCTGTTTTTAATATAAAACTAACATTTGTTAATATGTAATAGCCGGTGATTTTGAAATGACCGTGGGAAAGCAGTTTTTGTACTTCTGAAAATTTAATGTCTCCACATTAAAGCATGCGTATTAAAAAGCAACACGTTTTCTTGATTTAATACCTATTTCAGATATTTTATTTTTTGCATGAAAACTGTCGCTGGGCGCATTTTAATTAGACAAGAAATTTTCTCTAAAATACGCATTTAAAAATAAGCACACCTTGCTAACTCCATATCAGCACTCTACGATTTTTCCGTTTGTTTTTTTATTATTATTTTATTAAACTTACCATGGGTGTAAAAGAAATAAACTATTAATGTCTTTAATCAATTAATATAATATTAACAACTCTAAAAATGAAACATGAAACCGAAAAGACACAGAAAAAAATGGTAGCAGCTGGGACTCGAACCTATTTCACCGGTTTCATGTTTCATTTTGAGAGTTGTTAATATTATCATAAATGATTTGAAAAAAAATTACGATTTAATATAATTATTAATGATTTATGTATTACTATTTATTTTATTATATATATATCTTTTATAACTTATTACACAGATAACTTCTCATTCCCCTCCCCCTTTTTCGGCTTACAAATTAAGAAAAAAAGAAAACCATAGAATTTCTGTTGCCGAGAAGTTGAATTTTTTTCGCAGCGTAGTAAAGCAAACAAAAAAGATTCTTCAAACTTGTAATCTTCTCGTACCCATTATTGCGATTATGTAATTCCCGTCACTTAAAAATTCTCTTGCTTAATAAATACACTAACCACTAATCAAAAATAGTTAATAATCAGACTCTTCACTAAACAGACGTCTTGTCATTTTGTACTCGTCGAGACACTGAGGCGGCAGCCTCTGGTCGCTGACTCAGCACATGCATTGCGAAGCTTTAAGATGCATTTTGGCGTCTTAAAGCTTCGCAATTTGTAATTTCGCGTCTGGTAATTTGTAATCAATTTGTGTTACTTCACAATTTACTCATTTAAATTAATCAATACTATATTTGCGGCACGCTCCAGAGAGGTAAATATTTTCTCTATCGCCCTGGTGAAATACAAAATTCAGAATTAAAATGTTTCTTGAAACTTTTGATTCTTCATATAAGGCACATCTGTCACGATTGCTTGTCGAGCGCACACTGATTGGCCGATGTATAGAGGACTGGTTCGTGCGAGTTGGGTGAACTAGTATGAAGGTTCGCCACCAGAGTGATCGCGGGCTAACTCGCCGAACTCTAGCCAACGTTTGCCTCATGCACATGATTGCCTAAACGTTCGGAGTTGGAAGTTTGGGCGACCGTGTAGAAGTAGCATTAAAATAAATAAAAAACTTTTCCCCGGGGAGATGTGTAAATAACTAAAACATGACGGTAACACTGTGTGCAATCTTGGGATCGGAAGAAAGTATTCGAGTTTTGCAATGGGATGGTTAAACCCTGAGCTTTCTGGCCATAAATCCTTCCTTGTTCCAGAATAACACGAACGGTTGATAAGGAAGGGAGTATTTTCTTGCAGAATTAAAAGTCTTTCCTCGCTGTAATGGTAAAGCCTTATTAAGGAGGCCCGGATTATTATTTCATCACGTTAACTAAACTGGGATTTTTCTTGTTATTATACCTATCTTAACATTGACACAGAAGTTACTAGATACGCCTTCCGTTAGTCAAACACATGTATTATTAGATCAGGCCTTTCGAAATATAACTAAAATTAAAATGTATTATGTTTATATCTTTTATGCGCCTTATTGTTGCATTTCTATTATAGATAAATTGATAGATATACGAATAGATAGATAAATAGATAGATAGATAGATATATATGGATGGATGGATGGATGGATGGATGGGTAAAAAAATTCTGCAGATATTATTTTTGACATTTTAAATTTTCACAAATAATGTTACATAAATGGAATTGATTAATAAAGTTGTTCCCTACTTGCTACGCTAGCTTGGGCCCTGTTATAGCAAGTAATCCTTTTCGTTTCGTGGTAAAATAAAATAAAATAATCTACTTTGCAAACAAAATAACATATGTATAGTACACCTTACAAAATTAAATGTAAAAAAAATAAATTATGATAACTTTACTTAAAAAGAGAAACATTGATTTTTATAGTAAAGTTAAAAAAAAACGTACGCATCAGTCGAATATAAAAACAATACAGAAAAATTAAACAACACAGGAATAATTCATTTTAAATAAATTTACCAATAGACTAAATCATTTCTACGCGATGACATTCATGATACTTTCAGCTGCCGAGAGATCACTTATTAAAAGTAGTTATTTTAATCAAGTAAATTTCATTAATAGAGTGTTTTTAGTTGGCGGTGAACTCTATTGTATATGAAGGGAATAAGGAAAGTATTTGATATTCGTCTGCACTCTGCATGCAGTATGAGTGGAGGGTACTTACAGAAGATTCATTGTCTCGCTTTTGATACTGCGTCCGTGGGACAATAATTTTCTTAGGTTGGGTCGTTCTCTAAAGTATTTCAGGAAACAGAAAATACACAATTGACGGACCGAGAGGGCTTGGCATTCTTTATACAGTTCTTCAGTGGGACGTCTGTAAGATGTATCGAACATTAATCCGTTAATTGCAGGCCAGTCTCTCCTTGCGCAGCATAAGCCATTCCAGTTTAATCTATATCATCGGAATTCATTCTCAGAATGATTTCCTAAGTTCCAACAAAGGGAACATACTTAAGCCCTGATACCGCCGAGAGAAAAGTTTTCCCAGAAACTTCTCAGTGACAAAAGAACTAATTCAGTGGATTTATTCCAATTGTCTTAATAACAACTGCCACTATGTTTGGACCTCGAGCCGACACGTTTATATTATTTGTTCGTAAACATCTGTTTTTCAATTATTAATACAGTTTTCCTTCATTTACTCTTTTAAGTAAAATGTTACTTACTGCACTTAGTAAAAGGCATTAACCGATAGCTTTGTAAAGCATATTTAAACAGAAATTTTAAAAATATACATGAACGTGTCTATTCTTACACTAAGAAAAACGTTATTTTTTATATTGAGGTAACCGCACAAGAGTCCCAACTTCCCGAAGCTAGTGGGGGTCAAGGTGTTCACAATTTAGGGTATGTTGTATGACTGAAAGGGGAGGAATATAGTGAATTTCGACAGGAGCCAAGGAGCTAACAACTCAACCGGAAAATACTTACATTCATTGATAGGTTTTCAATATTTTACTTGAATATTAATTTGGGTTAGTTAAACTTAAAAAGTGATTATGAAAATTCGCTATCACTGATGGCGTTAATATCAAAATATTAGAAAAAAAAACGCTTTTAGCACGTAATGCTTTTAAATATTGCAATGAAGTGTTTGTTAGAATAAACTTATTAAAATACGCACTGTATGTGTTACAAGAAACAATTCATTTCCCCACCTTCCTCCTCCCCTCCTCCTTCCCCACCCCAATACCTTCAGCCTCAAAACATTCCCCAATTGGGGATGCATAGTCTCACTGACTCCAGACGGTTGGGAACAGTTGAGACTCTTGTGCGGTATTCATATAAAAAAAAGTTTTTTAAAGTTTCTTGAGGGAATTAAGATTTAAACCTCCAAAAACCGTTTTTTTCACATTTCATACCCGCCAACGAACAATTCATCACGAATTTTAAAAGTATTAATTTATTTAAAAGCTTAAAGTGTTTTTTTTCGTTTTCAAAATATTATATTTAAGAGGAACGGCTGCGCTGCCTGTTTCATACATAACTTAATTTTGGACTTGAGGCCAAAATACCCATCCCAACTGAATGATATATTTTTTTAATTAAAGGTGTTGTAAAAATATCTAGTACGGATGAGAAGCATTTAAATTATATTAAATTATCAAGTATATGCCATGAAAAAAATCAATTTTCCTAATTTTAGAGGCAACTTTGAAAATTATTTTCGGGTTCACTGTATTTTTTAAAATGATCGTATATGCTATGTAAATACGATTACGCAAATAAAAATATAAAACAAAAGATTTAAAAAAAAAATATTATTTCATTATATTTTCAAAGCAGACGATGTAAAACTTTTTTTCAATCACCGTCCTCAAATAATTGTTAAAGGTGCCTCTAAAATCGCAAAAATCGATTCTTTTAATAGCCTATATTTCATAAAATAACAAAAATAAATAAATTTCTTCTAATCCGTTCTAGTTATTTACTATACTTTTTGATGAAAAAAATAACATTAGGTTTATTTGAATATTTTGGCCTCAAATCCAAAATTAAGTTTTAAATGAAAAATGCCGCGCAGCCGTTCCTTTTAACGCCATCTGTGATAGCGAATTTTCATAATAATTTAAAGTTTACCTTTGACATAGAACTTCATATTATTTTGTAACATGTATTGGATTTCTTAGTAAAGTAATAATTAAGTTTTTTAAGGTGCTTCTTTACAAATTAATAGGATACTCGCGTGTCAGCCATTTCGACCTTCAATAAAATTATCGTAACAAAACTTGATAATTGCTTTACTATTACGAAACAGCGAACTTCTTTATTATATTATAATAATTACAGTAATATTATTGTCTGTCCAACTTTATTCTAATTAAAAGGTAAATATATTTATCATCTATTATTCAACTTTACGATGAATTTTTGTTAGACCCCTAAAAATATCTTACAAACGGAACTCAAAGGTAGCCAATACAATTTTTTCATAATGTTTTTCCGATATTTTAAGGAAAATATTTTCAGCAAAGTATGGTTTCCATAACTGTGATCCTTTATTATTTATTTATTTCTATTTAGTACAGACAAGTTTTATAATATTTATCCATTACTATTTATTACAATTTATATAATATTTATTCATTTCTATTTATTACAATTTATATAATACTTATTCATTTCTATTTATTACATATAATTTTAAAAATATTTATTAATTTCTATTTACTACAGATACTTTATATAATATTTATTCATTTCAATTTATTACAATTTATATAATTCTTATTCATTTCTATTTATTACACACAATTTTTAAAATATTTATTCATTTCTATTTAATACAGACAATTTTTATTATTTATATTCATTTTTATTTAGTACAGAATTTTTTTATAATATGTATTATATCTATTTATTACAGACAAGTTTTATAATAGTCATTCATTTTTATTCATTACAGACCATTTTTGTAATATATATTCATTTCTATTTATTACAGATAATTAATATAATATTTATTCATTTCTATTTATTACAGATAATTTATATAATATTTATTCATTTCTATTTATTACAGATAATTTATATAATATTTATTCATTTCTATTTATTGCAGACAATTTTTAAATATTCATATTATATTTTAGAGTATTATTGTGAAATGATTGTACAATTATGTCGAAGAATAATAAAAATAAAATAAAAATATTGTATAAAAGACAAAAATTGCAATTGAATCATATATTTTTAATGTAAATGTTGTTATGTTTGATTTGGTGTATATAAATTATTGAAAAAATCTGTTTCCTTTGATTTTATCCAAATCGAGATATTAAGTTTTAATAAATATCTTGGTGTATTCTCCTTTCTTTGTATTGAAGATGTAGGCATGTGATTATGTAGTTTAATTGCAAAGTATAGTTTAATTGTCCGTGGATGGTATAAGGTGTAGTTTGTTGAAGATCTTGTTAAAATAATTATTCAGATTGTAGGGAATATGAAGATTAGATTTGAAGAGATGAAGGATCGCAAATTTAGCATAAAGTTGTCTAATTATCATAATGTCTATATACTCGCATACTATTTTAAATAACGACTATATACATATATTCTTGAAAGATTATCAATTGTGTAGGTAATTATTTTACGTTATAACGAAATGTAATATTCGAGAAGCTTTCAACTGATTTATACCCAAGACAGAAGAATTTTAACTATTTGAGTAATCTTAGTTTTGGCCAATCCATATAGTTGGCAACAACAACCGGTAGCGATGAATGTCGGTAAAGCAGTTAGGTAGCTTCACTGTTGGAAGCTCCGAAGGTCAAAAATGAGATCGAATACTACCTTCGTTAAGAAAAGGAGATTAGCTTCCTGGCTCTTCAATCCTATATTATATTTGAGTATCTTTGTTAATTAATGGTGTTTTATTGTAAGAAGAGTTTCATTAATCATGAAGATGAAATAAAATACTTTTGAACTATAGACTGGAGCCATAGTCAGTTTTCTGTCATTTCGAGTCATTTTTCACAGTTACAATTTTTTTTTACCATTTTTGTTCCTTCTCCGTATCTTTCAGCCTCAAAACATTCCCGAAATTTGTATCGCTATAGTTCCACTGAGTCCGGGATTTTAGAACTCTTCTTCCAACTTCACTTACTGTTAAAAATTAACCCCACAATCTGAATGAAAACTTCATGCTAGTCGCGTATTTGTAATTAGACAGTTCGAAATTTAAACTAAACTAACCTTACATAACCTTACCTAGTCTAACAGTGGTGGGTCGTCACTTTTAAGTATGCTTGAGTGCTAGGATTGAATAAAACGACATTATTGATATTTTTGCAGCCGAAAATAATTTTTCAAAAATTCCGTTTAACGTATGAAAATTTGGCCGTGCGCTGCACCGGGTTCTACAAAATATCTTCATACAAAATATCGAAATTAAAAAAAAAAACACAAAATCGTTTTCGGCCTCGATATCAATAATGTCTAATTTTTTTTTATCTCAGTACTGTAGCATACTCAAAAGTCACGAACCGCTAATCAGTCTAATCTTACCTCCTTATCTAGTCTAACCTTACCGAACATAACGCTAACCAAATAAAATCCTAATCCAACCTGCTTAAAACTAACCTATCAAAGTCTAAGCGATATCTTCTCAAATTAAAGTGATTCCATCCCACCAGGATAAAGAGGGTGGGAAAGAATTAAGTTACTCATAGTCAAAAGAATTAAGGCCTCGATCAACGCCGTTTACCCTTACCCCCCTGGGATTACGAGAACTTGATTGTAAAAATAATGTGCCGTGATTTCGGGGAAAATAATAAAAAGCCACCCCTCCCGCGACAATGGCCGAATAAAGCCCGTGAAAAAGTCCCGGCTTAGCTGGAGAAACGGATTGGCAAGAAGAAAGTTGTCCCCGAAGGGAGAGGGATTGGAAAGGTAACAGCGGGTGAATTGAAACTAGTTTTCAATGTAACTATAGATATTTAAAAAAAAAAACATATTTTGTGTCAGTCGAGAGAAGCAAAGCGAAGAATAGTGTAAAATAAAACAACCAGTTTTTGTTGTTGTTGAAAATTATGTTATATACTTTCTGTCGTTTCTGTAGCTACTTATGATCAATTTTGTGCGGGTTGTTTCGAAAAACTTGAAGGATTCATCATAATTTTAATGTTTATATTCGAGTTCTGTTAGTATTCAAACACCGTGAAACAACTGGCCCGCTATGAAATAATAACAGAACTTGAATGGAACTTTCTCTGGAAGATAATGAAGAGAGGAAGAAGATAGAGAGGAAGAAGATAGAGAGGAAGTAGATAGAGAGGAAGAAGGTGGGGAGGTACTTAAGTATTTAGATATGGTTACCAAACACGGCTAAAGCCATATTAAGCAGCGTTTCTATTCTGAATGGTGGTCTTTCACCAGGGAAATATTGAAAGTATCTACCACTCTGGAACGTGCCGCAAAAATGCTATGCATTATATTTAAATGAATAAATTGTGAAATAAAACAAATTAATCAAATAAAACTTGCTTTCACCTGACGGGATTTAAACATGCGACTTCCAGATTCGAAGCTAAGGATCGTATCCAATCGATCACGGAGGCCATTGTTACGGCAGGTTGGGTATCGCAGAATGCACCCTATGCATAACCAAACTGAAATATATATTTTTATTTTACTGCAATCACTATTGGAGGGAGATTCTGATATACCTACATATTTTTTGATAAAATCTATCAGTATATTTATGCGCTGCGATTAGAACCGAACTCCCAACCTTTCAACTCAACGTAGAATGAAGAGATCATTATGCTACTGTAGAAGGCTTCGAAGATGAGTGAGTTCCGGGGTGAGGTCCTTTCAATGTCTTTTCCAATTTGCGCTTTCTTATGTCATGTTCATCGAGTGTAAGCAAGTGCCGAATTCGTGCCAAACAATTATCATTGATACTATTGACATAATTTTGGAGCTGGTCCTTCTAGTTAATTATTAGAGGGTTTATACCCGGCTTTGCCCGCGAACAGCCGGTACATTGGAGTCGTAGATTCGAAACACCATATCTTATTCACTGGTCTGGCCACAGTAACCCCATTCTACCGGTACCGTTTACATTGTCTTCGGCTCTCTGTAAGAATAAACTTAGTTTTAAACCCGAAACATAAATCAATTCCCGATTTATCTATAGTGCCTTTATTTTTCTTGGGCTTATTATTTATGGGACGCCATTGAACTTGTTAGTACTTACATTATCGTTCATATTTTCGGCTAAAGAGGAAGAATTACATGAGGCCCTACTGCCGATTTCGGATATTTGTTGATTTGAACAAAGTGATATTAGGGCAGATTCCTTATAATTTGATGGCGGGAAAAATTATTTTGATATTAATTTGTACGGAAAGCAGGATTTTATTCAGGAAATAGTTATGAAAATAACGGGTTTTGGAACTGGATCTGCATCTCTTAGCATATTTTATATAGAATAAGACGGATTCAAAGCAAAACAGTAACGCAAATGAAGAATTTTGTAATTGAATTTTTTTTTAAATAAGAAATAGAATATTCCATATAAAATATGCTAAGAGATTCAGAATTAGTTCCAAAAGCCGTTATTTCTGTGATTTTTTCCAAAATCCGCCTTATTCCATATAAAATATGCTAAGAGATTCAGATATAGTTCCAAAAGCCGTTATTTCTGTGATTTTTTTCCAAAATCCGCCTAATTCCATATAAAATAAGCTAAGAGATTCAGATATATGATAGTTTCAAAAGCCGTTATTTCTGTGATTTTTTCCAAAATCCGCCTTATTCCATATAAAATATGCTAAGAGATTCAGATATAGTTCCAAAACCCGTTATTTCTGTGATTTTTTGTGAATTCTGTGATTACAAGTTTTTGCTGGTTAGAAGTGGCTACACTATTTTCGGTGACCGGATAATTCAACACACCTATGAATCGGCACACTTTTTTAAAGTGGAAAAACAAACTCAATTTATCATTTAAAAAAAAATTCTATAATTTCTCCAAAATATTGATGTTCACTTTGTGGCGTCATTATTAATAAATTAATTAAAATTTACTTTTTATTCACCACTTTATTAATATACACATGTCAACATGTTTCGACAGCGATGCTTCTCTATATATATATATTCCTAATCTTCATCGGGAATATATAGAACTGATATGTGTCTTTTAATAAAGTGGTGAATACAAAGTAATTTTTAATTCTTTTAAAAAAAAATAATTAGGTTAGGTTGGTAATGCGGCCAATGATGATCGAAATGGAATACGATTAGTTTTGCAGTTACAAATTATATTTTGAAAGTACGAAGGACTTGCGATTATTGTATCAGGAGAAGAATAAAGATAGTCAAGGGCAAGAAAGGGACTCGCCAATTCAATATTCACTGTATATATATAGTTATCACTTGTAGGGAATTGCAGGGAATTCACTGTATTTCAATCCATCGCGACACAGCGATATATATGTATATATAGGTATCACTTGTAGGGAATTGCAGGGAATTCACTGTATTTCAATCCATCGCGACACAACGATATATATGTATATATAGGTATCACTTGTAGGGAATTGCAGGGAATTCACTGTATTTCAATCCATCGCGATGCAGCGTTATATATGACATACGATTGGCGGTAATGAGGTCAAGGTTGAGCGACGGTTCAAATAGTACTGATAAGGTTGTTTGGGGAGGGGAACGGTGTGAGGGGAGATGCTCATAATTGCGCGCAATTACCAGGAATCCAAGTAGGTGACAGCAATCATTAAGTGGCGTGAACAGTTAGATTAGGTTTACCGGGTAGTTTTTTTTGTTCGTATTTTTAATGAATTTATAACACTTTTAAAAAGTGTGCCGATTTATTCGTGTGACAAATTGTCATGGAACCAGTATTTTCTACCATCCACTAAAGAGAAGACGCATTTTTATCTAGTTATTAAATCACGCGGGTGCTTTTGCAACTGTGCCACGGAAGTCGTTCATTTCAGACTTGAAACTGAACGGCCATAATACAACAACGAAGGTCGGTCTAATCCAAAAGCTCAAATAATAACAAATATTCATTACGAATATCTTCTAAACCACACACGGTATATTTGTTTTGTCGGATTTGTTGCTGGATTACAATCGAAAATCAATTACCCACGCTTTTTCACATACGAGTTTATTGGTAAACCGGATCATGGAAATGATTAAAACAAACATTTTTTTCTGAAAGGTTAAACAAGAGCCACAGAAAAATAATAGCACATACTACCTCTTGTAGAATTTTTTAAAACATTATTATTAAAAATTAATCCCAACCTTTTTTAGCAACTAACCTTCCAATAAATATTATATATTGACGGCCTCCACGGTCGAGGGGTAAGGCTCTCGACTACGAATCCGAAGGTCACGGGTTCAAATCCCGGCGTGCGCAAGTAATTTTTATTTAATTAATTTGTGTTGTTTCACAATTAATTCATTTAAAAATAATATATAGTATATTTGCGCACGTTCCAGAGTGGCATTTAAAATTAGTATGAAAAACATTGAACCCGCCTTGTTTTATTTTGGTTAACCCATAGATATATCGCTCTGTTTAGACACAGATTACATATTAAAAATAAGAAGAATTGTTCGGGTAGAATATTTTAAAATTGAAAACACTAATAGGCACCTACTTAAGAACTTTATTATATAAATTAAATAAAGATTTTTTTTAAATGAAATAAAATTTAAAAGTCGAACGTTTTTTTGTTCCTTTGTTTAGAGATATTACGAGTATATCGCTGTCAAATGAATTATGGCACCCAAATGACAAGCAAGAATTCACAACTTCATAACTTTAAATCTCGTCTTGGGATATGGTGCCAACGTTGACGACCATGATTATGAATTGGATTAGTAAATACCTCTTTTTTTGGAAAAGGGAAAGAAATAAAGTGCTTACACTATTTCTTATTAAGTGAAATCGCGGAAATCTAATTTGCCCCATTCTTTTTCTATTCATACAGTGTATTACCGCCGCGCGTCGTTCTGACAGAAAAAGTTAAGGAAAAGCACCATTCTAAGGTAATCGCTTTCGAAGGCTCGAGAGGAGAATTTCCGCTTGTTATTATTTAATAATAACTCTCCAATATTGTATCAAGCATTTATAGGGTAGTAAAATAAAGACAATCTTCATTGGGTTATAAGGAGCGACAATAAGGTTAACCGTAGAAGACCTGTAATATTTTTACGTAAAGACTAATTATTTGTCAATTTGACTAACGCTACTCCAACGTGTATATTATTTTAAGAAACGGCTTTATATGCTCGTACAGAATAAAAAGAGAACACTGTGCAGTTTGTATTATATACCTTAATCTTAATATTTAAAGTGAATTTTTATCTGTCTGTCTGTCCTCGATTTTCTCGAAAATTACTGTAAAGGTTTTGCTGAAAATAGCACAGTTTGTTCTTATTGGTACCGAGAAGGTTTAGAGAGTAGTTTGAATGAAATCCAATATGTAAAACTGTTGCTATAACGTTTTATAATTAACATGAAAAAAATTGAACCCGTCATGTTAGAAGATAAATATTTCAATCTGGTTAGCCACAGATTACATTTTCAAATGGAGAAGGTTTGTTTGGGTAGAATATTTTAAAAACGGAAAAAACAAGTACGTACCTAGTTAATGACTTCATTATTTATATGTACTGAAAAATAATTTGGAATGAAATAAAATTTTCAAATGAATGTTTCTTTGTCACTTTGTTTAGAGATAGTATTTTAATAGATAATAATATCGCTGCTAAATCAATGATGGCACCTAGACGACAAGCAAGAATTTACAATTTCATAAAATAATACGCATCAACTAGTCTTCCATAAAAAAAAATCTTTGGACTAATTGTCACCTTCATGTACCATGTGTTCTTCGCAGACTGGACTAATAAGAGTGTTGTTTATGGAAAATGGCGAAATATTTCCTGCAAACCCTTGTCGGTGACTGAGTTGGCACGGAGCACTAGCGCGATCGGCGCATTCGTTAGAAAGATACAGCATAAAATACACACCTTGTTACAGCCTCTGACATTTAAAAGCAGATAATGTAAGGCTTTGCGATCGTTTAATAGGTTTTAAGTGACAACACCAAGATGGCTCACAAAAAAAAATCATTCTTTCGACACCGTGAAGTCAAATTATAGTATCGTGCGAGATAGGAGCAAGTTAATACTTTTCCCTACTGCACTGTATCTGTCTACGTACACCCTATCAATCAGAAGCAGATGTGCCGAGGCGATATGAAATCTCCCCCGGCATAGCGGCTGCTTTAGTAGTTTACCTATTGGACATGTTTCCAAAATCGCTTGGCATAGTAAAAATAATGCTGGCCTTTTGAATAAAATTGTGACTTTTTTTGCTTTTAGGGTAAAACTGAAAACATTTTTTTTAACAGTACGTTTTTTGTTTTTAATATTTGAAATTTTCTCTGGTTCGAAGGTTTTCTCCGATATTCCAAAGGTTATTTTATTGATTACGGCTTAATGTGAACTCTTCTTATAATAAGAAGGGTTAGAAAAATGCTAAGGCGGAGAATTGCTTAAACTTTTATAATAATAAACTTGCTCTAAATACAATAAATCAATATAGTCATCAGTCCATTAACAAAATGTTTTCATCATGCGTTGAGTATCTATACATATATATATAAATCAATGTAAGTTTGTAAGTTTGTTTGTCCTCGATGTTCTCGAAAATCACAGGACCGGTTTTGCTGAAAATAGAACAGTTTGTTTTATATTAGTGCCGGGAAGGTTTAGAAAGTAGTTTTAATGAAATCGAACATGTAAAACCGTTGCTATAACGTTTTAAAATTAGTATGAAAAATATTGAACTGCCACGTTTTTATTTATTAATTTAAAAAGAAAGACAAATATTCCCTGGTTACGAATAACTTGACAATATTTGAAAATCTCCTACTACCATCACAGTAAGCGGAAGATGTTGCTTGAGGACTTAGCCAGCCGAGGAATTGAATTCACGATGCCTGGGTGAGACCCAAACACGATTCCAACTTAGCCACTGACCGGTTTATTTAGGTTAGCCCATAGATGGTTAGCCACAGATTAGCCCTCTGGTTAGCCACAGATTGCATATTCAAAAGAAGAAGGTTTTTTCGGTAGAATATTTTCAATATGTAAAACACGAGTAGGTACCTACTTAAGAACTTTATGATTTAGATATATTTTGAAAAAATAAACGTTTGGAATGAAATAAATTATTAAAATTAATGTTTCTTTATTTGGAGATAGTTACGTCCGCTGTGAAATTAATTATAGGGCGCGCTTTCCTCATTGGTTAAAATAGTTTTGTAATCACGCCCTATAAACGGTGATCAAGTCCAATTCTGGATGAACCGAAGTTAGGTGGAACGTCTTACATTTGTTTGAATTTTATAGGTGACTTGTAGAATATATCAATTTAATTGATCATACGATTTTAGTTATACAGACGACACGTGCAAGAGGGGGGTTGAAAATCAGTATATTGCTTTTAATAATGTTGTTTATTAATTTTTTTTGGTTTCGTATAAAGTGAAAATATTTGAAAAGCTCCTACTACCATCATTAAAAGCGGAAGATGTTGCTTGCGCAACGATGGAGGACTGATGGGTGGGAACTTGAACCATATGTTAACTCAGCCAATAATCGGAAATTAGATGCAAAAAACCAAAGTCATTAAATAAACATCAGGCTGATGGAGGAATTTTAATTAAAAGTTTATTCCAATTAGCCGTTTAAAGCATTAATAATTGATTTGCATCAGCTGAAAGGCCCGCCATTTCCCATGGGTTTGAAATGTCGATTATTTGCATTCATGCTCAACATCAATAGGAAGCATTCCCTGCCGTAGCTACTCGAAAAGCCCTTGACTGAAGAGTGTAGAGCAGACATTTTAAACGTGGGGGTCGTTAAATCCCAATTAATTAAAAATAAAAATATATTTTTTCAAAAAATCTACTGTTTTTTCTCTTGGACCAACATCACTGGACTTGGATGATTTATGACTGTTCATTTTAAAACTTTTCCAGGTCACTGGACACAGACGATTTGTGACTATCCTTTTAAAAACATATCCATGCCACTGGACGTGGATGATTTGCAGCTGTAAATTTAAAAACTTGTCCATGTCACTGGACGTGGATTTTTTTTTTTTTTAATTTTGAAATTTTTTTTTTTTTAAAACACTTCTGTATTCACCTCAAACAATTTAGTATAGGTTATCTTAGAATCCCAAGACTCTATTATGTAGTTTTTTTTATTAAATTTTTACAAAAAAAAAAAACATTGCAAAAAGTCCCCATAAACTACTTTTTTGTAGTTTGTTTAAGGGGAGCTTGTTATTTAAAACATAAAATTTACAGACAAGGTTACAAAATATATAACAAACTAAAAACATAAATATTTCTCAAATTGATAGATGATTGTGATTGCCTTTTTTTAAACTTATTAATTAACAATAATTAATAATTCACTCTTGCGTGGAAGTCCACTGCAGAGTGAATGTAACGGCGACTGTGGCGGCAGGTGAAGTCTCGGGGTTACGAACCCAAGGGCAGCATGCATTGCTGGAACGAAAAGCTAACGAACATTCTCCGCACAGCATGGTGCGCATGGGGAGGAAGGGAGGCAAAAGTAAAAAAAGTGTTATAACAGTCCCAGTTTTCAGGTGCATAGCACGAATTTGTGTTCGCTTGTGTAAAGTCCGATATTTTTGAGAAGTGCACATCACTAACACATCGAAAAGCTAGGGGGTCACGTGGAGGTGATTTTTTTTTTGTTAAAAAGGGATTGCCCTTTCAAAAAGCTTGAAAATCGCTGATGTAGAGGATTGATGGATGCAAAGCTTTTTTTATATTCAACAGCCGTGTCGCGTCACTATTAGGTAAACAGAGACCGTATGGATTTCAAAATGAAGAAAATTCAGTTAACCGTAAAAAATACCAGACGCCTTCGCCGAAAAACTAGTTCTTTGGGGTCGAATTTGACAAAAACTGAACAAAAGTCGAAAATTTCGCTGAATTTTTAAGGCTGAAAATTACATTTATCACAAAGCCTTCATTATATGCAACATATGACAAACTATAAGCACAAGGTAAGATGATCAAAATTACTGAACTAGGTCATTCAAACGCATCAAGATATTTTTTTGCTTGAAAAATTGTCTTATTTTCACGTTTTTTTAAATAAAAACCTTTGTATCTTACCAAATATTGATTCCATCGACTGAGTGGTGTCATTCGATTCTGCACTAATGAAACCATAATAAACGATACCTCACTCGAGATGGTTTTGCAATATGTTTTTTTTTTTAAATCGCTTCCTTCTCATCGAGGGGTGTTCCACCACTTGAATTGTGCGGACTTTCCAGATCTTCATTTCTACTGCCAAGATGAACGTATAACCAAAGTTTCACGAATGCCAATATTTTGACATCTATAATACCATATTTCACTCGTATTAACACCGTTGAATAAAAAAAATGGGGGCACTTACCCTCGCAGCGATCACTCCCTGCAAGCCCTCATCGGCGACTGAATGTTCACTGAAAACTAGCACATTCGTTAGAGAGTTACAACATAAAATGCACACAGTATTAGTCAAAAGACTGTAATTAGTCTTCGCCCTCACATTCGTATAATATAAAATTTATAACGAGATATAATATTACATGGAACTTACTTAAGCCTTTCTATAAAAATAATTTCGATCTTCTCTAAAACAGTTTACTTCAACACCAAACTAAACTGAGAATATTTAACTAGAAGCAAAATAAGTTATCGAATGTTCAGCTCTAGCATATTCAAATGTGTACGGCTTTTCCTGCGCAGATTTTCTGAGGCAATGCAACTATTTTTCATCGAAATATTTCGGAATATTCAGAGTAATGTCCGAAAGTCACATCTCCACTGACATCAGAATTGATAGACTTGCCCTAAGTATCATTTCGACTGCTGGAGGTAAAGGTTACGTGACACCCATTTTGGCACAAAACCTAGTTCAGTGCCGTCTACGGTTGCTTCATGTGATTCTGAGTGCGGTAAGCAAATTATAAAACGTTTATAATAAGGGTCAAACAAAATACTATTACAAAACATTCGGTTTTTTGTAAATAAGCCGAACTTGTTTACTTAGTTTCTATTTAAATACTGTTACGCTCATTGCAGACTTTTACAAAGACAAATAATGTTGAATAGGTACCGATTACAATACGTAACATGAGAGTAAACAATATAATTTGACACTTTTACCCAGAGTTAAATAGTTTCATCAAATAACGTAACTCTACTAGATGAAAACAACCGTAATAAAGTATGCTGGTATTGTAATATTGGTGTACTAAATATGTCAACTAAAATATATCAAAGAAAATAAAAAGATTTCAGTCGCATCTGGGACTCGAACCCAGGACCTCTGCCTATCTGGGGCAACCGCTTAACCAATTTAGCTAATGAGACCAGCTCAATTTACGTCATCTTCATCGATATCATATCTCAAATTCAAGATTTGTCAATATTATTCTCCATTTTTTATCCCATATTATTGTCAGCTATCTTTATAATTATAATGATTACAAAGTTCTTAAGGAACACATTGCACACTAGACAGTGTCTCGGATTAATATGCGATTTTTTTTTATTTATATGAGACATCTATTGATTTTTTTATAAAAGTCTTAAGAATATATTCAATTTTTAATTATTAATTATTTTTATTGAAATTTAAAAACCTCATTTTAATATTTAATCATTGTAGGAAATAATATTAACATAACCTAAATGAAACATGAAAACGAAAAAAAAACGACAGAAAATAAAAAGATTTCAGTGGCATCTGGGACTCGAACCAAGGACCTCTGCCTATCCGGGGCATGTTTTTTTCCGTTTTCATGTTTCACTTAGGTTATGTTAATATTTTTTCTACAATGATTAAATATTAAAATGAGGTTATTAAATCTTAATTAAAATAATTAATAATTAAAAATCAAATATAATATTCACAATTGTTTAAAGTTTTTAATATGTAAATGTTTAGTTGCATGTACTACTAGCTGATGTGTACATGGATTTGTTCGGTATTATTTATTTTTTTGTAATAAAGTAATGAAGTTTTGAATTCTTGCTTGTCGTCTGGGTGCCATAATTGATTTAACATCGAATGAAGTTATGTTTGACATTGGATAGGATATTTTGAACAATTTGGTTTTTAAGACCCGTTTGAACTGTGCTAAATTCCGGATCTTAGCAATATTTTTTAGCATACTTCGCTAATAATGATGGTAGTAGAAGTTTGTCTCGGGAATGTTTATCCTTCTTAACAAAATACATGGTGAGAAATAAATCTTTTAAACATTAAGCTCAGTAAATTTTAGTTATAAAAGAAATATTATCGTTCTACGACGTTATAATACAGTAATGTTATATTTCCAGAGCCTAATGTCTAAGTCACACGCAGCCAGTAGCAAGTACAGTGATAAATGGTAACTAAATCACTGTCATGGTAAAAGTGATAAGTGCCATAGACACGTGGTATATTAAGTGAGTGATTTAGTAAACACTTGCATTAGTAGTTAAACTTGATTGTGTGCGTGTACAGCGTGAACAGCGCCACAATAGCCCCCACCTAATTAGAAGGATGCACGCGCAGCGCGGAGATGGTTGCTTAACAGAAAAAAATAGAAAAGATTCTTATCGAGTCAACTAAATTGCTACATAAGGGCCAGCACTTATAAATTACCCTAAAAATCACTTCGCAAGTTGCTAACCACAAATGATTTATACGTACATTTTATACGGGTAGTTTCTATAAGGTTTCACAAGACAAAAATCATCAAACTATGAAGTTTAAATTTTTGTGAAATGAATGAAGAAAGGAGTGTAAGGAGAACATGTGACGCGAATGTGAGTGGAAGAGGAAGCCGGAGACGTCCGAGGAAGACATCAAATACTTAAGTCGGACCATGTCCGAAGTCGGAATAACATAAGAGAATGCATGAGACGTATTTTATTTTTTGACCGGTCAGTGGCTGAGTTGGCATCGCATTTGGGTCGGCATGGCGTTGTGAGTTCAGGCGTTGTGAGTTCAATTCCTGAAGTGGCTAAGTCCTCTTTTACGACACAATCCACATCTTCCGCTTACTGTTGGAAGTAGGTGATTTTCAAATACTATCAGGTTATTCGTAACCAGGGAATATTTGTCTTTCTTTTAAAAAGATTTTTTTTGTATGATTGTGAATGAAGCAAGAAGTGTATGCCAAGATCGAGTTATTTGACAGTCCATCCACTAAGCCTACCCCTGCGGGGAAACGGCGTGATGGTTAGTTAGTTAGAAATACATTCGAAATCGTCTGAAAATAGGTTAAGTTTGAAAACCAGTTAAAGCAATTTTGAACGTTTTTACCTAAAATTTCAGTACGTATTTCATATAGAATAAAAATTACAGTTTGAGTATTATTGTCTTTTGAAAGCTAATACGTTATCCTAATTACCTGTATAGAAATAACAAATAAATCATTCACTGTGTTTCCTGAGTTAGCAATCTACAAAATGTGTATTTTTTTGGTACTGACCATTAACTGTAAATAACTACTTATCACTTAACGCACTATCCGCACGCGGACATCGTTTGTTGCGTCGCACACGTTTTAGTTGTCACTTACCACTATCCTTGCTACTAGCTGCGTGTGACATAGGCACAAGCGTGGCTCCATAATTCTTATAGCCTTACATAATATAAATCTCCTCGAAAATAAAGATTACTGTTACATAACGGGTTCGCTTTTAGCGGAAATTTCCTACAAAATACGAAGAAGTAAATGACATTGCATTAACTCTCCGTAATATTCTTGCTCGTACATATTTGTAGGCAGAAGACACTGACGTGATAAACGGATAGAAGTGTGTAATATGCGTGTCTTTCTGCTAGAAGTAAGGTCAATTTAATCTTTCTACAAGCAATTAAAAAAATTATCGAAATTCTTTATTTATTTTTATTTTTTATTGTATAATATTAATTACATACAATGGGAACTTGTACCCGCTTAGTTACTGCAAGTAGCTTGTCAGCAGGAGTTTAGTTCAACAATATTAAATAATACAACAATAAATAACAATCATCATACAAATGAAGCGCAAAATTAGATCGATATAGGTGCATGCATGTTGTGATCAATGTACACAAGTTGGAAAAAATATTTTAAAAAAATATATATGAAAACAACATGACACTTTTGTTTTAGATACCAGAGTAAAAAAAAAAACAACAACAGTACAGTTTTTTTACAGTGAGGATAGACTTAATATAAAAGTAACACTTAAATAATTTTTAAGATACCCGCAGATATCAAGGAGATATACAATCAAGGAGGCCAATTCGTGGTCCGCGGTCCTTTTCATGTGTAATGCTTAGCAAAATAATGTAATTAAAAATTCACCCAAAAAAAATATGGGCACTCGTTAATTTAGTTTCTAATATAAACACAATAATTATTAATAAAATTAATAGGACATGTTTAGCTTAAACCAGTATTTAAAATATAAAATACCAACGTGTTTCAGAAGCGAAGCTTCCCTCATCAGGATACACAGTCTAATGAGAAATAATAAAAAGAATAAACAAATAATAACGTAAGATTAGACAGATTACAAACAAACAAAAATTAACAATTAGTGATGAAAGTAGGTAAAAAATTAATTTAAAAAGAAAAAAAATAAAAAAAAAGTCAAATATTAATAAATTTGTGTTTTTTTTTATGTAAACAAAATGAAGGAAATAAGCTCATTTTTATTTATTATTATCTCTTTATAATTTTTGCGTGTATTGTTAGGGGAGGAAAAAAAGGGGGAAAAGAGGAGAAGGTCAGAAAGGACGAAAAGAACCCACGATGGAATCCGGTGTTAGGGGCGCTGAGAGGAGGGAAGTGGGGAAAAGAAAGTTGGTGTAAAGGAAACCAGTGCAACTAACCCTGAGATCGTAATCAGGACTGGTCCCCGCTCCATCATGGCTTAGCTCAGCATTGGTACAACATAAAGATTCCTTTTCGCAAGGTCAAATGGGTCGGCCGCGGCCTTAGAATTGGAGGGAGGCATCTACTCTACATTAATTGATGAGATGGCGTGCTTTCAACTCAAGAATTTATGGTAACAAAACATGGTCATTCGCCGGATGTTGATTGCTCGGAGGTCGGGAAGGGAAGATGCGGCCGGCGAGCTTGCTTCGCGGAAAGCCACGCCGTTCCATGCGGCCGGTAATTATCTGTTCCGCTAGACCTCATTGGTTGATTAATCACGATGGCTGGCGGAAGCTCACCGGATTGGTTGATTATGGCAATTCTCCGGCGAGATGTGGTGTTATTGGTTGCCGTACGATGCCTTGCAAACGAGAAGCTAGAAGCATTTTAAGATCTTCTATTTGCTACGTAATAGTATTTTAGACAATAATTTTTTGATATCAATATCCAATCATTTGCCTCCTTTCGCCACATTTTGTTATTTTTGTCTACGCTTATTTGTCATTGCTTTTTAGAATACATTGTATCCCGATGAAGGAAACATTGGTTTCCGTACATGTAGATATATATTTTTAAAAATATTAATTAAACAAAATAATTTATTATTGTTTAATTTAAAAATCCTATTATGGTTAGTTCGTTAGTACTCCTATATAGTTAGTAGGTATAGTTGGTTAAGAAGCGAATTTTTTTCTGGTTTTTTATTTATTAAATTCAATTATTAAGTTCTTTCCATATTTGCCTGTAAACAAAAAAAATCCTCCATTGGCTCTTTCCATACACCGCGCTCCTATCGCCCTAACCAGTTCTCAAAAAACAAATATTTTTTTAGCTGTCAAAAGGGCAAATGCAATGCATTGTGATCGTGATAATATTTCGGGCCTTTCCATCAATGTTCAACTATTGCTTGATGTTTGCTCTCACTTGTTTAGGTCATGTGTCGCACGTCTAGGATGAAGCTATTGAGTTACAATCCAAAATTTAGGCGTGTCTGGGAGACCAGAAATAAAACCCTCAGACGTCAGAATGACAACGGCCTAATCCCGCGCAATCCCGTCCAACCATTTCGAAATGTTATTTTTACAACGTTAGTACAGAAAATAATAATGGCGGATTACCCACTATTGAGTTTTTCACTGAACCCGCCCCAGAAAAAGTTGCAGTGGTGTAGCAGTTGTAGCAGGACATTATTGGGCCCAGGGCAAGCTTGAAAACATAAGTTAACATATTTTTCAAACAACCTCGATCTTCAATCAGATTCGAGAATTATTGTCGATTCTTATGATTATTCAAAAGACGGCTAAAAGTTTATTAAAAAATCTTGTCGATATATTTCGGTTGTGTTTTGAAAAAAACTAATAACTGCATTTTTGGTCATTTTCTGTTAAGTGTTATATTATTAGACAAACTACAAAAAAGTAGTTTATCGTGACTTTTTGAATTGTATTTTTTATTTAGTAAAATGTAAATAAATAAAAATAAAAAATTCAAATGATATTTGCGTAATGATGAACATGGGTTTTCTTGTTTAAGAACCATGACCTTCATTCTGATATAATAAATAATGTATTTCATTAAAGTAACATGGTTGTATTAGCACTGAATTCGAAACAAAATTAACCGACAACTCAGTTTAACTCTTAATGCAATTTTGAGAAGAAACCCTTTGCACATATTGCCTTTATTTCTCCAACCAAAACAATTTAAATATCAATTTCCAATGGTTTACGATTAGCAGCCGTCCGAGCGATCAGAGCAAAATCACTTGCAAAAAATATTTTTGTTTTGTAAAAATAGGAAATATTTTCGCCTTCGGCGATAACTTTTACATTGCTAGGTGGTTGTATTATAAAAAACGTTAAATAACATAACACACAACAAACCAAAAATCTGTCTGTGGGGCTTATTATTTTTAGATAGTGGGTCCGCGTGGTACCCCCAAAGTATTTAATGGAATATACTTGTGACACCATAGAAAGTTACGAGTTTATTTATTTACGCCTAGAAGGCTTTTACATGTTGACACATTTATCACATAGCTATACAAAGGTGTATATTAATATAGTACATACAATAATAATTAGAGTGTAAAAGAAGTAAGTAGGTACAATATAAATATATAGTTACAGCGTAATGGATAACAGTTTTACCTGTGGTTAAATTATATCTGCAGGTTGTACAAAAGAGTATAACAAGTGGCTTAGTACATTATATGATAATATAAGTATAGAAGAATTAAGAAGGTAGATACTATGTAAGTAGCTAGTTACAGCGCAATAGTTGGGTAATAAGTTTATAATTATTATGACGTTGAAAAAAATGAACAGTTGTAAAACGTGTTTATAATACAGCAAACCTTTAATATGCCCGATTGGGTATTTTACGGAGCCATGTTAAGATCAAGTAAAAATTTTCCAGTATTTCAGAATCAATAAATTAAATTGAATTATCCATTGTTGTCTACTATAAGAGTGCAGCCGCATACTACAATAAATTAAAACGATTAAAACAAGGAACACCATTGGACGAAAAATAGTAATACTTAAAATGGTAATCCTGCAATGAATACTAAACAGTATTTATAAATCAAAAATTGCTAGTATGGTAATGAAAGATCAAAGGGCCCCCTAAGTAGCCCGGCCACCAAGCAACTGTCCAGGCTACCCAACCCTCGCCACGCCACAGTAGACTTCTCAGAGAAATTATTTAATGACTACGTCTTTCAAGCGATAAAGCCGAGCATTATTAACTCCGCGGAGATATAATTTCAAATCTCATTATTCCAGAAAAACGACTGCGGCACAGAGGGCTGAATGAAACTGTATTAATGTCTATTAGATTACGATAAACCAGTTTTTCATTAAATAAAAAATGAGGTAAACGATAGAGAGAGCCGTCTTGAAAAAACAGAGTAATTAATACGTTAAATGCTTTAGTTAAGGCAATCCCTTTCAAGGAAACTAGCCGAAGCACCCGGTGTTGTTTTTTGTAATGAATGAGTATAAAAAATGAGTGTTGTACAAATTACAAGGTTTTAGATAATTATTACAAGAATCGGTACCGATGAAATGTCTCTATGTAATATCTAATAACTGGTTATATACATTTTACCGTTCCATGCTAGGGAAATGATACATTGTGAAGATAAAAATGTATATGAAAAAAGTGTATAGTGTATAAGCGTATATATCTGTGCCTGTATGTGTGTGCATGTGGGAGCGTGAATGTATACCTATGTGTCTGAATGTACTTGAGAGTTGTGATTGCGCATTGATGTTACGAGTATTATTTTTCTAAAATGACGGTAGTGAGTCAAAAAATATGTTGAGATTTTGGTTGGAACAAAGATTATTAAGTGTTTGGAGAACACGGGAAATTGGTAAATTTGCTGCAGCGTTTATTTTGTTATTTAATGTGTAAACTAGTTGGTGTGGCGAGTACGTTCAGATGGTATGTTAAAATTAATTTGACACAGGAGCACAGGGCAGTCTATTTCAATATTTAAGATTTTGTACAAAATACAGTTTTGGCCACCGTTTGTTGTAGTTTCAGAGATTGGAGAGCACGGTGATAATTAATGTTGTATTTGAACCGGAGAAATTATTTTCGTATATAATTGGGATTCCAGATAGGTGATGCATATTATAGTGTACTTCTGACTAGTGAAAAATAAAGCATTATTACCTTACGCGGATTTTCAAGTGATTTACTTAATCGTAGTAAAAATCCAAGAATTTTATATCACCTATCAGTGATTGATTCTGAATTCTGATTGGTTATGAATGATTTGTGGTAGAATTTTGTACCCAGTAATTTTAGTCGTATTTTCAACGTCAGGTGTACAAAATTTAATCAATAAGTACCAACATTATGCTTTGTGGGAAAGGGGGATGGGTGGTTTTTCGAAATCTAATCTAGACAGTTTTGTTTTGAAGGTTAAGAGGGCAAAATTTCATTAAGCTCGGATTAAAATTTGTAGGTTTATACATAACGGAAGCAATCTTTCCAATATGCCTTCCATTGATATGCTTGGTGTAATTTTAAGTGAGTACTTCAGTGCCCAATCGAAGCCAGAGTTAAGTTAGTCTCTCTGAAGCTGGGCGTACCGTATAGGGGCTACAGGGCCCGAATATGTTTTTTTACATTAACCCCGCACAAGTATCCGAGATAAATAATTTCCCTCAGGTCCTATGTCATATTTGAGGATCCTGTGTGGAGGGTCTTTAGGAGGATAGGAAGAAGTAACGACGAGTCTTGAAAATATCCATGTTGTAGGAGGAACGAAATACAGAGGTCGGCAAATTGTTAAACTCAAGAACGAGTCGTAGAAATGACCCGTTCTCATGTGACCAACGTCAATCGAGTACAAATATTAGGCACGCGTTTGTCGTGTTTCCTGATTTTGCACAAGTACTAATTCTATTAGTTTCTCAGAGAATCTTCCATTGAAATATCGGTAGAAAAATGACAGTTTGATGGATTCCCCTATCTTACCAAACGGATAACGTCAAGATCCACGTTAATTCTTTCCTCTCCTAATAATGACCCTCTATACCGTATCCTCAAAGATGACATACGCCCCGAGGGAAATTATTTTCCTCAGGGCCTCCTGTGTGGAATTAACGTAAAAAAAACAAATACCGCTCGGGACACTCTTATTTATATATTACTAGCGGATGTGTAGCCGGCCTTGCTCGAGTTTTTTTTTTAATAAATTTATGAAGTTGTGAATTCTTGCTTGTCGTTTGGTGCTATAATTGATTTGATTACGAAATCAACTATTTCTGAATAAAGAAACAAAGAAACATTGATTTGCAAATTTTATTTCATTCCAAACATTTATTTTTTTAATGTTCTTAATTAGGTACCTACTTGTGTTTTCTATTTTGAAAACATTCTCCCAAACAAATCTTCTTATTTTGAATATGTAATCTGTAGATAACCAGTGTGGTATATCTTTGGGATAACCTCAATACAACATGGTGGGTTCAATGTTTTAATAACTAATTTTAAAACGTTATAGAAACAGTTTTACATATTAGATTCCATTCAAACTACTCTCTAAACCTTCCCGTCACTAACAAGAACAAACTGTGCTATTTTCAGCGAAACCGTCTAGTAATTTATGAGAAAATCGAGGACACAGAGACAAACATTCACTTTTTATATAAATATTGAGTACTTGGTTGGAATTACTAGTTAGATATTATTAGTTTGAAATTAGAACATTTTGATTTATTTTTTTACTTTATGAATCATTTATATTTTTTTTGTAACACGTGGTCCTTCGAGCCGGATATGAATCAGCAGCCTATGGATTTCCAGTCCACTATTCTATCAACTGAGTTCCACCCCCCATGTTATAACTTCAATTGTTTCCAGTAAAACTCTTTTCGTTATCGCACTATTTTGAATTCATTGTATACGAGGTGTGTTAAAAAGAAAAGGTGAATTTTGAATTTCCGCGGGCTGTGTACATTCGATTATCGATTTTTTTTATGTTGGTACACATATGTTTATCATATGTTAAAATTATCAGCCATTTTGGATCAGTGGCTTGTTTTTGACAACTGGAAAGGTTAGTCACGTTTTGTTTTTTCTTCGATTAGTATTTTCCAGAAAATCGTGGACAGACAGACAAACAAACAATCATTTTTATATATACAGTAGATAGGTATAGATAGAACTCAATGTATCTAATTGAGGACTTGCCTCGAAAAGGGATCTTATCCTTTAAAAACAAACGTTAATATGACGATACGAATTTTAAAATAAATTAAAATCAAATTCATGGATTAATATTTTTAAGTTCTGTTTGAAATTTTCATGTTCTCAATAAAATGATTTTATGACCCTTTTTTGAACTTTCGACTGCCAATTTTTCCTTAATATTCAAGTCAACCACGACCATAATTAGATTAAGAACCCCCCTACTCCGGAGTCAAGTAAGAGTATCTACTTGTTAGACTCTCGAGAACTTGATTAATCAACGACGGGAAATAAAAACAGAAAAATATACATTTTCATAAATAGTTACTTAAAAAATTTGCGAAGGAAAACACAGATTCAATAAAAAAAGTGGTGGAGAGAAACATAAACCAAAATCGTTAGAAATGGCAACACCGGATTTCATGGCGATTTTCGTTTGTTGTAGAGTTTTTAAAAGAATTTTTAATTCTCAGCTTTAGTTTATTTTAGGCATTCGGAGACCCGCAGTTTCAGAGAATCTTTGACAAAAACCGGAGGACGGAGAAATTGTGTCAAAAACCGGAGATTCCTGGTAAAAAAACGGAGAGTTGGTAAATCCATTTACGATAAGAAAACGCACTAAAAATGGTGACCGGATAATTTTATACTAATACAAATTAACACACTTTTTAGAAGTGATTAAGGTGATTAAAATTAGTAAAGAAAACCTTACCTAACCTAATTAACCTTTGAATTTTTTTTTTATTAATTATTTATGTATATAAAATAAGATTAGTTCGGTTAGGTTAGATTAGTTTTTTGGGCAAGATTTTTTTTCGTACTTTTAATGACTTTATATAATTTTAGAAAGGGTGCAAATTCATACGTGTGTAATTATCACGGAACCACTAAAAATACATATACGAAAGTTCGATGAACTCCACAAAATGACCTTACAGTTATGTTGATACCGATAAAATTGACTGTGTAAAATTATAAATTTTACTGCTGTGAAAAATGCGGGGTTCTGGGAAAATCTCTTTTCAAAAGGCTACTAACCCCTTCACACCCGGTGATGGAGTGTTTAATGTTGTTTTAAGTAGGTACCGAAAAAAATTACGTTTCCACATTTACAAAACCTTAACCCTTTTTCCCGGAAACTTTTCCAATTTTGGGGTTCATAAAATTTTATTGACCGATGTCAAGGGTTGTGTTTTTGCGACCCCTGGCGCCATGGTAAGATCATAATGTATTGGGTTTTAGGCAGTGGCGTGTCGATTTACTAGCAGGCTCACTGGAAAACCTTTATGCCTTCCCACTTCCACCATTCTACAAATAGTTATAAATTTAATAATTATTCACGTACAAAATTTATACTATCCATTTTTTTTAAATTTGGGTAACTAACTGTCTAGCCATCATGACTATTATACAACTCTGCCTTGGCTCACGCTTCTTCTTTCATTCGTATTCATGCATCGTCTAATATATTTTTCATGAACCCAATACGATGGTCAAACACATTTTTTTATAGAGATTTCAATATTATAGTAAAATATGAATACAAAGAAATGATGCAATATAAACGAGTTACGTGAGTTTAGTGATATGTACATAATTGGAAAACATAACAAGGTAGAAGAGGGGTCATGGGGACAGTTTTGCGGCTATTTTGTGATATGTGTCAAGAGTCGATAAACTGTCTCTAACTGACATTAAAAATATCAACGGTCAACGCAGCGTCGTTAAACGGTTGAACGACTTTGTTGATCGGCGTGTTCTGATACAGAAAAGTTCTCGCTTTTGATGCATAGAATAGTACATGAGATCAACCAGGAATATAGTTATTAGAACGTACAAGTTAATCTCTTTCGATATCGATGGATTACACATAGTTCCAGAATTAATATTAAAAAAAAATGTTTGCCTTAAAAAATATTTTTCGGTCTTCTCTGGGTGCAGGATGGATATAGGAATGGATAATATGTATATTCTACCTTAAAAAGGTAATGCATAAACCCTTTTCGGACTCTTTCTATTTCGGGAATATGGGTCTGTTTTGAAGAGGCCCAAATATGGAACTATACTCCAAGATGCAGCGAACGAGTGCTTCAAACGTTCTTCGTATTGCGATTTCATTATTAAATGATCTCGTATTACAGAGAATAGGAATTTTGAATATGCTACTATACTCACCAAGGACAGTGTTTTTTAAAAATAATAAAAAATAAAAAGCATTTCTGAAAAAACACAAACGAAATATTTAAAAAACACTCTTAACAAAAAATTGTTACCGCTTTAATTAGTCATATAAAATATCCATTTTCCTCATAAAATATTTTTTTATATAAGTATACACTTGTTATGCATTTATTGTTATGAATATTATCATTGTAAAATACAATGTACTTATAAAAAATATTAATGTCTCTAGAGACAACACTTTATTAAACTTTTTTTTCGATAGTCAAAATGCATTATACTTACGACTGCACAAATAATGATATACAGGGTCTGTCGCAAAAGTATCTAGAAAATTTTTGATTCAGAAAATTTATTGACAATAAACGTACAAACACTTAATATTTTTCAAAATACGCCCCTTCGGCGTTAATACACCTTTTGTAGCGTTTCTTCCAGCCTTGGAAGGCCCCCTGGAAGGCAGAAGACGGAACCCCCATGGGGCACTGCGTCGAAGCGGTTTTCACCCCACCCAACGTCTCCAAATGGCGTCTCTTTAGGCTTCGCTTGATGCGGGGGAACAAAAAGAAGTACGGTGGTGCTAAGTCGGGACTGTACGGCAGTTGTGGCAGTGTCGCCACGCCTTGCTTAGCGAGGAACTCCTGGACGACAAGAGTTGAGTGTGAGGGGGCATTGTCGTGATGTAAAATCCAGGTTTTGAACGCCGCGAATCCTTTCGCGCAACATGTTGCACTTCTCCGCTATTGAGCGGACACTGAGACGACAATCAGACTGTAACATTTCCCTCATTTTTGTGACGTTGTCATCAGTTTTGGAAGTTGACGGTCGTCCAACGCGCACATCGTCTTCAATTGATTCCCGGCCATTTTAGAATTGTTTGTGCCACTCGTAAACTCTTGCCTGTGACATGCGTTCATCTTCGACGGCTTCCCAAATCATGGCCAGGGTCTCGATACCGGTTTTTTTCAGCCAAACGCAGAATTTGATGGCTGACCGCTGCTCCCGCAAATCTTGAATCTTGATTTCCGACGCAACGACAAAACACACTTTGCGCGGATCACTGTGCTAGCTCTACCGTTGCTCGGAGAGGATTGAGCAGCGGCGCGTTTGGTAGCTGCAACTTTCCCTTTCAATCCCCTCTACTCGGCGCATCCCGCTACCCCTTCTAGTGCAGTCAGGATTTTTTTTCTCAATACTTTTGCGACAGACCCTGTACATGTAATATACCATAAATATTATGTAACTCTTATCAAATTAATTGATTATTGTAGACTCCTCTTCCATCCACAAGCAAATTCTTTGATGGAAGAGTAGTATTAAAATATATTATAAAATGTTTACTTTACTGTAATCAATGTATGATGTACCCATGTGTTTTATAAATAAAATAAAAATATACAATAAATAAGTCTATTGTTATAGTTGCTTACAGAATATGTAATTTTTTCCACTCACTGGTGCGCAAATGCGTCGAGCTAAAACTATTAAAATTGTAATTTTTTTTAAAAAGCCGAAAACTTCCAAGGTTTTATAAATAACTAAGGGCCGTTCTTCCCAACTCTAATGAGCAACTGTTGAGCCGAAATTTCGGCTCATCACTGTTCAAATGCACAAATACGCTTTTCCTAAAGAAATTTCCGATCAAATTTATGATCAATTTAGGATATCGATTTTTGTGGATTAAGTTCCGCTCAACAGAGGACTAGTTATAAAAAGTGTCAACAGGGTGAAAAAAGTCAGCGGAATGTCATATCTCAATTATTGGTTTGCGATTTATTTTACACGATCAAAATCGGGATCGCGATATCGATGTCATTTTCTTGTCTATGAAGGTGCCCGCCCACTTACTATAAAAAATGCTTGGAAACATGCAAACAAGGCGGTACTCAACAACATACTTGGCTGATCGGTGACTTAGATTGATCATTTAAAAACGTCATACGTCTTAGATTGATCATACGTCATCATTAGTTCGCAGTCTGCACTAGTCCGTAGCGGTAAATTGCCTGTAAGTACCATAGTAATTCTGGGCAGCTCGTATTCGTTTTCTCCAATTAAAGGAATTAATAAATGTATTCCGTATTTGACGTCGTAGTCACTACGTCTCTGGTCAGTCGATATCAAGTATGTCTGTACTAGGTCCATGGGGTGCAAGCTAGTATAGTCACAGCGAGACACTAGTCAGAAGTCACTAATTCGTACCTCAATACTTGCGGCGATTCCGTTCGTCGTTAGTCCCAGTGCGGCCAAACCGTAAGTTTTAGTCGTCTGGCGAGTATTTCCGAAGTAATAGATGTGTACCTATACATTTTTCGTAATGTTTATTATATAATTGAGAAAGGCTGTTATTTTCGTGTTTATTTTATTTTTAAATATATATTATTTCGAATACCGGTGAAATTCGCAAACTTATTTATTTATTATATTTCATTATGATTTCTTTTTTATTAATTAAAGGAGTGAATTAAATTAATAAATTCACAAGACTAGATGAATCAAACTGAATTGTTCCATGCTGTAAAAGAACTTGCCCGTATACTCGTATACGATTCGGTCGCTCGTCGCAACTGCAAACCGAATTACGAATGTCATTCTTTTTAATGTGTGAACGTGCCTTCAGAATGGAGCCTCCACAAAGGCTTTTACAAATAGGTTCTAACAAAGGCTGTTGCGTTGACAGGTTACTGGGGCTATTGTTCACGCTGTTAGGTTTTTCCTTGCGACCCTATTTGAAGGCTGATTAATGTCGAGTCCTCAATAGACGCAACTTTATGAACAAAAGTGTTTAAAGAAAGTATTTAATAAATCTCATTAACAAAGTAATGCAAGCTTTGCTTGTTTCAAATAAAGCATGGTCTGACATTGGCTAAAATTCCTGACATATGATATTGACTGTATAAATAGATAGATCCCCAACAATTTTTGGAAACGTGACTTTTAAGTGGTGTCAGATTTTCAATTGACAAAATGGTAAAATCATTTTAATTGAAAAAGGGTGTTTTTAATAATAAAAACTCTATCGTAGTAAACCGTTTTCTATTGTTAATAGTAATTTTATCAGCAAAAAAATCGTAATCATTTTCTGTAATGTTTTCTTTTTAGAGTGTAATAACGAGTGGTAGAAGCTAGCCGTTCTCAGGTGACAAATGTCATCCCTGTGCAAATGTTGGGAGCGCGTTTGGCATGTATCCCGACTGTGCACCGGTGCCGAGGGATCAATGACGCTAGTTCCTAAGAGCATCTTTTATTAAAATATCCGTAGAACAAGGACAGCGTCCCTACCTGACGTTCGTGCTCCAAAGATTGCAATCCGTTTGTTAAGATAGGTGAATATATAAAACGGGCCGCCCGGTTCTGCAGAGTCAATGGTTTTTTTCAGATATTTTGAGGCTCCCGACCAGAGATGGCTGCCAAATTCTACAGTAGGGGGGCACTTGCGATTTGTACAGGGGCAGCAGTCGTATACTATGAAAGTATCTGCGGGCTGTGTACAATACCCCCAGCTTCTGAGAGGCTAACTTTACTCTGGATTCCTTGTATTATTTTCTTCCCCTTGCATATTAGGGGATCTCTACGTTTTATTTGCTCTGTGGTGGCCGATGTTTTTTTACCGCTTTTAGAATTTATAGACAATGTTTTTCTTAGAATATATATATATCTACTTATAATGAAATAATTTGCATAAATAAAAAATGTTGATGATCCGGGAGGAGCTAAACTCGAATCACTGCTACTCTTCATAGAAATGCCGCAATTGAGGTGGCTTGGCCACATATTGTGATGCTAGAAGGTCGAATGCCGAAAAATATTCTGAGGGCTGTTCCAGAGGGAAGACGTCAAGGGAGCCGCCCCAGATACAGGTGGGAGAAGCGACTCCAGAGGCTGGATCTACAATGTCCGGTTGCCGTTGACGTAGCGCAGGTCAGGGGTGCCTGAATGCGCTTTACCTTCCCGAGTAGGACAAGGGGAAGAAATGCATGTGATAAATGTAAACTACTCATTTTTACTAAACATGAAAAACTCTCAATGTGTATACTGTACACTGAGTATACAGTACCGGAGCTTGCGGAGTTTTCTAGGACCGTGAGGGAAAGGTTTATTGTATTTATTCCAGTTCTACTTTCGTTCCATATCCAAATTTTATTCATTGGAGCTTTTTCAAATGTGTCCAAAGTTTTTTTAGTGAGAAACATACTCTTTTTTAACATTTTTTTATTTTTATTTAATGTAAATCAAATTTAATAATGTTATTAGTAAGTTCTGCAAGTATTTTTAGTTTTTGTTATTGTGACAGCTGTTTCGGCGTTGAATGCAATTTACAAACTGCCCTTGAAACTGGCATTGAATGCCGAATCAGCTTTCACAATATTAAAAACATTGTAATATGCAAGCAACTTATTAGCCACAAAGTTTATTTTTTTCTTATGGTAACCCTTCATTCAAATGACAACCGACCGACTTTCTGTTATCCACAGAACAGGAGAATCATTCACTTTTCTGCTCCCTGCTGATCCGGTCGTGTTGTCGAACTTACTAGTAACTTGTAGATTTGCATAATACATCACTTCTAGTTTGTCAAATTTACCTTCTGAACTTTGTATGCGTTGAGAAATAAATCAATCAAATAGTGATCCTTCTTTCATTTAATATCTCCGCGACAATCTTTAACGAAAGCGCTTGGTAAGTATTGGTAAGCACACACAATACACTACATACCGTCAAACATATCTAATACAGATAACCCTAACGTTAAAACATTATGTATATATTTTTTTTATAGAAAGCAGTCACTTTGTGGTTAGACATATTTAATGAAAATAAAACAGCTTTATTTTGTACCCTGATGATGCTTGTGATAAGCGAAACCGGTCGGTCCTAAAAAAATTAAATAAAATTCTTGTGGTTATAAAAATAGTTATTGTTTTATTTTCATTAAATAAAAACTAAACTTAATAATAACACTATTAAATTTGATTTACATTAAATAAATAAAAAAAATGAATTGGATTTCTACGAATTAAATACAAAAAAAAATAAATTAATAAACATAGAGTTACATATTGTTCTTCTGTTCTCCACATATCAATCCAATCGTAGGTTTGATAATGTAGGCAAATACCGTAAATGAATTTATCAATTTTATGTGTACCACTGTAGCTAGATATCGGTACCTACCTACTGGCCATCTGAAAATCACATACCATATTCAAAATATTCTGTAAGCAGAAAATACAAGAACTTAAGAAACGTAAGAAAATCAACGAGATTATATAAACCCGGATTGACTTGAGAAAATCGTTCGTTTCTCGTGTCCTGGTCGTGTATCATCTTAACTAATGTCTCCTCGCTTCAAGTATCGCGTTACTCAAATAATTATAGTAATATAATCATTGTATCAAATATAAGATCTGTGATCCATAATTAGAAGAATTTATAATAAATATTATGCCACTACCAATAATTTAATTTAATAATTTAAACTAATTTATCACACACCCTGCGAGGAAGATTTGTGTAATACGGCTAATATGAATCTACCATTTCATATACCGCATTATTTTCATTATGGTGGCAACACCAACAGTACGGCTGACGGCAGACAGGCCGTCTCTCGAGGCACTTCTCTCCCGCTACTAATCTGGATAACACAGCCCGTCCGACTAAATTATTATTTTGAAACGTGTATAGTAACCGCAAATAAATTAATTTTCATACTCGTTTAGTCCGATGCACCCAAAGGAGATTGTTATATTAAATGATGATAATGGGTGTCAATAGATGATTATCATTAAATTCTTTTTATATAAATCTAGATTCAATGACAACTTTACAGCAATTGAACATCCCCATTAATATAAAGTAAAGATTACTCACCGGTCCTATGGCAGTTCCTGGATCGATCCCGTCTTATCACCACTGAATTTATTATAACAAATTTCTCCGTTTTTCAATTATTATAATTAATTAGGCAGGCAGAGGTGCGGTACTTATCACTCGACAAGTACTATGGTTATGAACCTGGTGGTGTTGCGTGTAAATAGCCATATCGATAAGTGGACTTTATACCCTGATATTAATTTATAATATTAAAAAAAAAAAAAAACATGAATATTCTCACTCCAGAAACAACCGTAAGAAATAGCCCACATACAAAGAAATGTCACCAACCTGATCGGCGATCTCCTTTGCATCTAGCTGGTCAACTTCTGAAGATCACAATTGTTTGTTCTTTTCAATTATAAGATCACATCACAGATTTACTTCGAATTCACATAAATTGGCTGTCTTTTCAAGCGACAACAGGGCAATAATATTGGAGAGAGAAATACTTGTTTCCTCCATAAGAAGGAGTGCAATACTGGTGAGATTTATTCTGACCGTCAATCGTCAGCAAAAGAGGACGTCCCTGACCTCTGTTGTGCAGTTTCGAAATACCAAACAAATCAGGGTGCATTCCAAAGCATAGAAGCTGAATACGGTCATTTCCGAGTGAGAGAATATGTAAAAAATGTTGCTTTATAAAAATAATATAAATATTATTCCAACAATATTAAATATGACTAATATATGATAATCAAATGATGTGGTGCTCAACCACTCAAATGATGTGGTGCTCAACCACCTGGGACAAATTGCCCAATAATTCCGAATCACTTACCATGCGTTTTAGATGGCAATAATATTCGGAGATCGCTAATTTTATCATTACTGCCATCTATGTTGTATTTTTATACCAAACCAGAGCGATCTCTACACTCATATTGACGGTTCAAATAACCACAGGCCAACATTAACTATAGATTTGCACAAACAGAGGTGATTAATTTTTATTAATATTCCGAAACATCAATTCGTAATTTTTTGCTGGCAAATTTGTATTTGAATTATTAAAAAAAAATCCGAACCTAACCTAACTTAGTTCAACCTAATAAAATCTAACCAAACCATACTTAACCTGAAATGATCTAACCTAACCTTACCAAGAGCTAAGCCTACCAAACTAAACCTAACCTACCCTAACCTTATCCAACTTTACCTAATCTCACCAAACCATACCTGACATAAATTTACTTAACCTAACCAAGCTAAGCCAAATCTAACACCTAACTTAAGTTATAATTTCTTCAAAATATTGGTATTCACTTTGTGGCATCATTATTAATAAATGAATTAAAAATTACTTTATATTTACCACTTTATTTACACACATATCAACATGTTTGGAAAGCGATGTTCTTTTCAAAAGTAATCTTTAATTAATTTATTAACCTAAGTTAACCCAAACCTGGGACAGTGCCCCACATAACTGGACGAATCCTAAAAATCTCCATTCAAAAAACGAAATTTTCAATTTTCAGCTACAACACAATATTTTTTTTCAATCTCAATCAAGTTACGAACCGCCAATGATAATTACTGTGAAAATATGTTTTAAAAAACAAACACCGTCATTTAAGTTACATGTTAAAAAAAAAGAAAACAAAATTGAACGGATTTCCCGATGCCTTAGACTTGTGGATTTCAAACTTTGTTTCTCTCAATAATACGTACGTCTAACGTACTGTAATGTGTCCTTTTAGAGAGTGTTGACATTTTTCCTAAGTTGGTCATTCTTGTCATGACCCGTACATTAGTTACTTGGACTGTGCAGGGAATTTCCAACATACGATGATGTACCCACACTTCAAAGGTTCTTTATTCATAAGTTTTTTCACCATCGTTTTAGCCTGGCTTCACGTTTCTCGCCTTTACGTGAGCAGTTAGAAAATGTAGCATCTGACCGTTCATAAGCGGAGACGGATAATGATTTTTCTGCCTCAGAACACTCATGTTTTTGATTGTCTTTTGCTTTACTGGGTACTTCTGGTGTGGGTTTTTATTTTGTTTTGAAGAGTTTTATTGACAATAGTCATAATCTGAGAGAGCTAGAGAACATGTTAACTCAACATTATTAAACTCAAAATTCGATTGTTCTGAACTCCTGAAATTAATCAGCCTACTCTTATATGTGCATGTCGCGCTTCAACTACAGCTTGCAATCCCCAATACAAAGTTTACATATTCTAGGTAATCGATGTATTTTTAAAAAATCTGAAATTATCCAATTTCAAAAAAAATGTGAACGAATTATTTCTAACCTAACCTAACCTAAATATAACATGGCGGGTTCAATGTTTTTCATACTTATTTTAAAACGTCATAGCCACAGTTTTACATATTGCATTTCATTCAAACTACTTTCTAAACCTTCCCGGCACTAATAAGAATAAACTGTGCTATTTTCAGCGAAACTTGTGTAGTATTGCGATATGAACAGAGAGACAAACATTCATTTTTATTTATAGATGATGGAAAGAGAAGAGATGCAAATTTGTTAGGTAATTTTATTTATTCGCTACCGGTTTAAATAAAATGGGTAGAAATCGTTACACAGTTATTGCCCAAGAAATACAAAAAAATGCTTTTTATTATTTGTAATATTTAAACATCCAAGGGGCTTTTAAAAATAATTAAATATTTTGTACTTTATTGGTATAACTTATTTATGCTTCCTTAATGATTTTAAATCATTAAGGAAGACAGTATTTATTTAATTTATAAATTTTTATATAACACTACCCGATGTGCACCCGGCCTTGCTCGGGTACAATGATTGATTTGACAGCGAAAGTAACTCCAAATAAAGAAACATTCAATTGAATATTTTATTTCATTCCAAACGTTTATTTTTAAAAATATATCTAAATCATAAAGTTCATAACGGGGAGAGGGACGCCGGAGAGTTATTATTTAGTAATTCAAAATAATGATAATATTATTGTGCAATATGATAAACATGGTGTTTTTAAAGAGAAAAATATTTATTACGTTTTTTCTTAATTTGCATGGGCTTAGCACTTATAAAAATAAAATCAGAAATATTACACATTTCTGACCGTTTTACGAATGTTTTACAAAAACATTTAAAAAGTTGAATATCCTTAAAAAATTCTGTGAAGGTTTTTTTAACATGTCGATAAGATAAATTGAAAAAAAAGTCTGTAGTTTAATTTTTGCATGAACGCTACGTAACTTTAATGTTTTTTTTTGTAATTCGGATTACAAATCTTTGGTTATGTGTATTTACAAAAACTCAAGAGAAAGAATTAAAAATACTTTTCTCCATTTTAAAAATCACCTTTGTATTTTAAATATTTTGTAAAACATAGAATGGGACGGTCGGAAAAAGTAATATTTCTGCTTAGATTTTGATAAAAACTAAACCTATGTAGATTTAGAAAATATTAAATTAAAATATTTTTCCATTTAAACACATTATGTTTATCGTATTGCGTAATAATACTATCATTTTTTTGAATTTAAGTAAACTTCTCGCCCTTAAGTAGGTACCTACTTGTGTTTTCCATTTTTAAAATATTCTACCCAAAAAGACTTTCTTCTTTTGAATATGAAATCTATGGCTAACCAGAGTGTTATATCTATGGGCTAATCTAAATAAAACGTGGCGGGTACAATGTGTTTCATACTAATTTTAAAACGTTATAGCAACAGTTTTACATATTGGATTTGATTCAAACTACTTTCTAAGCCTTCCCGGCACTGATAAAAAGAAACTGTGCTATTTTCAGCGAAACTGGTCCTGTAATTTTCGTGAAGATAGAGGAAAAACAAATAAACAAACTTACATTGATTTTTATATATATAAATAAAGTATAAAATTAATTAATTAATTAATTATTGTATTTTTACCGTCTTATTGTATGTAATATTTCTGTGATTTCAGTACATAGCCAGTTTTGAATGTAACTAGATCGAGTTAAGAATCAAACTACTTGAAAATATATTTTATGAAATGTATTATGTAATAAAATTAATTCTAGGAAAAGATGGAAATTCCGCAGCCTAGCGTCAGGTACCCTAAGAATCAAATTATTTCCATGCCCTCTCTTTATTTTGCGCATTATTATCTTAATGTAATTTAATATGAACCGTGATTGTCATTTTAAAGTTGAAGTCTATTTTCTTATGTATGATAAAAGTATCCCTGGAGTAACTTCTTGAGGAAGTTAATTTAATTAGGGTATCCCGAGAACAATTCGTCACAGGGTAAGGAAATATGCTGCGAGACTGAAGCAACAAGCTGAACATATTACCATTGAAGCAACAAACAAATTACCCCTCATTACAGACTCAATCAATCAATCCATGTTCATATTATATCAGAAGTGTGACATTCCCAAATGGTATAAATACATATTAATCTAGCAAATTGATGTCTACAGTTTTATTAATGTTTAGATAAGTTTTAATAGACTTTGATGTGCAATGAAAGACATAGGATAAATGGATAACATTGATCTATAGTAGTGTTAGATTTGCATGAGTGGACTGCGCGGGTGAATTAGTGAAATCAACTCTCTAATAGGCTCTAGGCATTATTGTGATCTGTTATTTTTAAAACATTTTACATTTCCGATTTTATATAGATGTGTTTTATGAATAAGTGAAGAAGATAGTATTGTCGTGTTCCTTGTCCGCCCTTTTAAGTTTTAATCATTGGATTATTTTACCAATTCGAACGCCATTTTAGCCACAGCTCAGTGAAATTTTACCCATCAAACTATGAATTTTTTTTAAATAACTTTGCACAAATTGTAAGGTTTTTTTTATATTGTTTCATTGAATAAATTGATTTTAATTAATATTGTCTCATAAAAATCAAATAGTGAAAAAAAAAAAATAAATAAATAAATAAACTTTGTGGCTAATAAGTTGCTTGCATATTACAACATATACCATAATTTCTAAAATATATCAGCAATAAGTGTGTATAATAAAAAAAATTCAAGAATATCTGTAAATGACAAAGCAAGAATAAGCATCTATTGAATGTATATGTATATATATATATATAAATTTGGACTAATGACAAAAAATAGTAATAATTCAAATAAGTTGAAGTTATTAATATTTCAATTTAAATGGTTTAAAAATTTTCTATACATCATAAATTTAATTATTGAACACATCATTATGATAGGTAGACATGTATAATATTTTTTAGTAAATAATAATGAATTTACAAAAGAAAAATCAATGTAAACATACAGAAGAAAATTCTAAATTAGCTCTCATATTATTGGCTGAAACCTTTTTGTATGATTACAAAGTTCTACCGTAATATAATTGCAATCTAGATAGTGTCTCGACTGATAGTTTTTGGCAAGATAATATTCGATAAGTTTTAAATTTGATGTATGATTTCAATGAAAATGACGTTAAATAAAGAGGTCCCATTAGCTCGGTGGTTATAGCGTTGTCCCGGTAAGACAAATATTCTAGTTTCGATTCCCAGATGCGACTTTTTTTTATTTTTTTATTTACATTTTAGAAATTTAAAAAAAAAATACAATGCAAAAAGTCCAGATAAACTACTTTTTTGTATTTTGTCTAACGGGAGCTTGTTATTCAAAACTCAAATTTACAGATATGGTTACAAAATATTTATAAATTAAAAACATAAAAGACATGTGTAACAAACTTAAAACTTAAAACATATTTCTACAAAAATATATTTAAAAAAACATTAAAAAATACATTAAATAAATAAATGAAATAAAAGCGTAAACGATAGCAGTAAATCATACATAAAATAATATTTCTTTATTATCTAATACAAATATCTTCTTTCCTTTTTTTTAGATTATCTGCTTGATACCTTTTATTTCATATGTTTTTTCTTTCATCTTTCAATTTTGTCATTTGTTAATATTGACTTCTTCAATGATGAAACAGTTTATTTATTAAATAACACGTAAAAAAATAATAAAAAATAGCTAATAATGCACAAAAGTTAATTAGACCCTGGAATTAAATTAAAAAATGTATGTTGTTCGTAAATTTTGTAGAAATAGTTCATTCACATTTTTTGAAATTTGTCAAGTTCAGATTCTTCTCAAATATATACATATCGCTTAAGTATTTGTTACCAAGACTATGTAAACGTTGAATTGGGGAATGCAAGCTGTAGTTGCAACGGGATATACATATGTAAAATGTTAATGTTTTTTCTTGTAGTTCGTTTAGGTATGTGTAGGCTGATTAAATGCAGGAAAAATAAATTAACTCAATAAAAATAATGTGCAGCATATTTTGGTACATTTCGGAGTGGAAGATTCTCTTAGTATCGCTCTGGCGAAATATCACCACTCAAAATTGAAATGTTTGAAATGGCTTTAAGCGTGTTTGATGAACGGATCTGAATAGCCAGATATTTCCCCATCTTCCTCTTCCCCTTCTCCTTCCCCTACCCACTACTTTCAGCTTCACAATATTCCCCAATTGGGGATGTCATAGTCTTTCTGGCTCAAGACGGTTCTACCAGTTGGGATCCGTGTGCCGATTTACTTTAAAAAAACACACAAAAACCACCGATTTCATGTTTTAATTTCTAATTTATATTCGCTGAATACCTAATGTTGAATATCTTAGCCGACCGTATCTTAGGTAAATATTTTTGTCAATCTTTGTAAACATTATAAATAAATATTAGGGTAGGTACCCTACCCACCGAACAGAAAATATCTAGAAGTGCAATCCATAATGAATTGAAAGAAAACGAGATTTACCTTATAATAATTATTATACTTCTAGGCCCCAGTCAGGCAAACGAAAATGATTTTTTATTTTTTTATTCAAATTTTATTTATTTATTTACTTGATGCCGATTGAATTTTTACATACAATAATAAAAAAGATAATTATAAAGAACATACGTATTAGTAAGTTAGTTACCATGTAAAAATGCATTTTTTTAATTAAAAAACCATTGTAACCTTTTCCACTTATTTATTTTTGACCGGACTGGTTTCACCTTATCACGGGCATCCTCAGACTGGCACAATGAATTTAAATCTATGGTATATATAGCATCGATGTCGGGAGGGAGTTACCCTGCTTTCTAATTCTCTCCTCACTCATAAATACTCGAGGGAGATCCCATACACTTTTTTATGCTCCGACAGCGAGAACTCCTATCAGCAGAGCGATTCAACTGCTCAACGATACTGCATCGACATTTTCAAAGCCACTTACAGACAGTTTAGCGATTGTCTTTTGACCGTGTCACAAAATAGTATTTAGTTTATTTTTTTATACTTTTCCTATCAACCTTTCACTTTTGTTCTAATCTTTGTTATTCCTTATACTTGTTGATGTATATTTTTTACCATATCTCATTTAATGTAATGTATTTAATATCAGTAATCTCTGTAATTGGTTTACAACTGTTTTATTGTGGAAATGAATATTAATTAAATTTCCGTGAACAAAAATTGTACATAAAATTAGTGATATAAAGCATAGAACCTCATGTTGTATTTATTGGGTACGCGATAATTAATCACGCTCACCTAGTCTAGAGCTGTCAAACTATCCATGAATGATTTTAAATGATAATAAAATACAACACAATTTTCTTCGCTTCTACAACTCGGATAATTTAAATATTTGCATAAGCAAACTCATTTTAGAATTAATTTGATTATTTTATATTTGATTATTTTCGCTTATATAATATATAAGCGAAAAATTTAGCTTACTTCGGGCACACGAACACGCCCAGAACACACTTCTATTGGCTGATCTCTTCTGTGTCCCTACCACACAACACAATACCTAACCGGTTTAAATAAAGCAATGTGTCCTCAAAGCGCCGCTGCAATTACGCTTCGCCACCTGTGGCCTCCCGTATTAAATTACGGGCATTGGCTGGGGTTGGGAGGGAGATAAGGTAAGCGACAGTGGCGTGCAGTGCATGAAGGCTGAAAAGCTGTGAACGTAAAAACAGAGGAATGTAGGAATAGAGGAACAGAGAGACAAAGAAACAAAGAAGGAGGAAAGAAGGAAAGAAGGAAAGAAGGAAAGAAGGAGAGAAGGAGAGAAGGAGAGAAGGAGAGAAGGAGAGAAGGAGAGAAGGAGAGAAGGAGAGAAGGAGAGAAGGAGAGAAGGAGAGAAGGAGAGAAGGAGAGAAGGAGAGAAGGAGAGAAGGAGAGAAGGAGAGAAGGAGAGAAGGAGAGAAGGAGAGAAGGAGAGAAGGAGAGAAGGAAAGAAGGAAAGAAGGAAAGAAGGAAAGAAGGAAAGAAGGAAAGAAGGAAAGAAGGAAAGAAGGAGAGAAGGAGAGAAGGAGAGAAGGAGAGAAGGAGAGAAGGAGAGAAGGAGAGAAGGAGAGAAGGAGAGAAGGAGAGAAGGAGAGAAGGAGAGAAGGAGAGAAGGAGAGAAGGAGAGAAGGAGAGAAGGAGAGAAGGAGAGAAGGAGAGAAGGAGAGAAGGAGAGAAGGAGAGAAGGAAAGAAGGAAAGAAGGAAAGAAGGAAAGAAGGAAAGAAGGAAAGAAGGAAAGAAGGAAAGAAGGAAAGAAGGAAAGAAGGAAAGAAGGAAAGAAGGAAAGAAGGAAAGAAGGAAAGAAGGAAAGAAGGAAAGAAGGAAAGAAGGAAAGAAGGAAAGAATCTCTAAATAATAAGTTCCTAATTAAGTACCCACTTGTGTCTTCCATTTTGAAAATATTCTACCCAAACAAACCTTCAACATTTGAATATGTAATCTGTGGCTAACCATTGTGTTCTACCACTCTGGTTAGATATATCTATGGGCTAACCTCAATAGACTTTGGCGGGTTCAATGTTTTTCCGACTAATTTTAAAACGTTATTGCAATAGTATTTATTACATATTGGATTTCATTCAAAGTACTCTCTAAACCTTCCCGGCACTAAAAAGAACAAACTAGTTTTACTGAAACCCGTTATTTATTTTCGTATATATAGATTTAGTACATTTGCTACAAAAAAAAACATTATTACATAGAATTGATCCAATTATATATATATGTGCGTTGAGGATTAGCTGCAATACAATATGGCCCATTCAATATTAGCTTCTAACCAGATATGACGTGATGCCTGTTCTAAGCAACTAATCGTACCGTGGCACGACGTGCACTTTAAAAAAGATTGTACATGATATCAATTTATAAATATGTTTTATTACATAACTAGTACAAATAATAATATTTAATTATTCAAATATTTTACCAAAAACTACAGAGTAAACTTACTAACTTACTTTAGTCATAGAGCAATGCACGCCACTGGTAAACGGTTGGAAATTTGGGGAAATTTGAGTATTTAAATCATGTTTAAAGTTCGATCATAATACCTTCTAATGGGAAATGGTTCGAATTAAGTGCTGATTGAAGATTGAAGGGAGACATTTGTTCTAAGCTTATAGGAACTTACAGAGGAGTTAGTAAGCGCCTTGGAAGATATAACTAACGAGAAATTGTTGCTTCGTAAGTACCAGGTAATAAAAATTGTTCTCCTTAATAAGAATATCCACCTTTCTTCCTTACTTCCCCCTTTTTTCTCTCTTTTGTGTAACTATTTGTCTAAATACATGTCTACATGATGAGGCAGAAATTAAAAAAAAAAGATAACGGTTGCATCTGATACTTAGACTCAGGACATCTCAATCTATCCGGGACCAATGCTCTAACCAATTGAACTATTACCACCTTTTTGCTTTTCGTCATTTTTATCGATAGCATACTTTAATTTAAGAAGCGCTAATATCATCATATCAGAAGGGGCAATTCAATTTTAAATATCTTGGACTATTTTTTTTTAATTCATTACCAGAACAAATCAGAAAAATAAATAACATTTTAAAAGATTTTAAATTCCACCTTTAAAAACACACCGAAAATACATACTGAATAAAATAACATCTAAATAAACAAATAATACACCCCCATACACACAAGCTCAACATAATTATGGGGGTACGTCTTGTATAAATATTATTTTTTAATGGAAACTGAAAAATATAGTTTTTTTTTTTTTTATAAATGATGAAATATATACATTTTTTGAATACATATAATAAATAAAAAAAATAAAGGTTTTTTTTAAAAACATCTTTAATTTTTAATTTACAAATATATTTTTGACGGCTATCTTCTTGTAGGAATTGACAGCAAGATTCTTCCCGAATTTATTTGCAATCTAGATAGTTTCTCAGATAAACCTATCTGATTTAAATTTATATGGTATATCTACTGACCTTTTGTACAAGTCGAGGATTAATATGCAGTTTTTATTGGAAAAACTTTTTGAATCTTATAAATCACATTGTAATATCATTGAAGACAATATTAACAAATATCAAATTCAAAATGAAACAGAAAATAAAAAAAGGTAACGCTCGCAATGAATAATTAGGTTCATAAGCTTCAATAAAGAAAAGCTAATGAAAATGTAAACGAAACCCTGAAATACTATTATATTATAATCAGGGGCGCTATTCCCGTTCGATTTGGAAGATTCCTTACGTTTTTCCTCGGGGTTAAAGACTTCTTGATTAACTGCGGAATTCCGGTGAGACATAGTAAAAAGATCCTAAATAGATTGTCAAGAGTTTATTTGAAAATACAAATTGATGAAATATCTTCAACTGACATAAGATTTTGAACTAAAACTTTTAAAAACAATTACACTATATCATAATTAACTATAATGCATTTTTATTTAATTTTTAAATATCATAAATAAGCCTTTTAACGATGAATCACGTTTTATAAAAAGGTAACTACATCATTAGAAAGTAATGACCTTTTTTGTCTCTAGTTCTAAAAGTGGCATTTGAATTTGTGCCGACCGAAGAGATGGATCATTCCACTTATTTTAAAAACTTGGTCCCAATTCCGAGTTTAGCCACATGGACTCGATTCCTCGGACTCGATATTCATTCCTTTCGGTCCCCATAGGTCCGCCGTTCCGGAATCAACAAACGTTCATATTACATTAATGAATAGGGACGCCTTTCGTTTCTGACTCAATACAAAACCTTTGCTGTTTCTTGCCTCCAGTGTGAGTGAATCCGGATTTGCGAACTCGGAGTGAGTCCACCCACGGCCTTCGGAATCGAATTCATTGTATCCATATAATGTTTACGAACTAATTATTTTTAAAGTAAATAATAACGTAATTGGTAACTTACTTAATATTGAGTTTTTCTCTTGTTAAAACATCTAAAATATTGGCATTTTTAATGAATTCGCTCAATTCAGCTGACAGCTGTCATCCGATAGAACCGGAGCCGCAGTCAAATAAGAAGATTTAAGGAATCTTCCTTAAAAAGAACGGGAATTTCGCCCCAGATTTTTTTTTGTGAAATGAATAAATTTAAAAACCGTAATTCGGAAAATTTTATCTTTCTTAAAAAAAATTAATTTAAAACATATTTTCACATACACAAATAATACATGATATGTAGAATGTAATAAAAAATCTTTATAAATGTTCCTCCATTTATCTCACAGAAATGTTATTTGTTTACAAAATAAGTACACGTATTAACTGTAGAAAATATAGGGGCGGGTATTAACCCCCATATACGACTATATTTTATCAACTCAATAAATATTGCGACATTCTTTGAACTCCATTGAACCTATCTCTCCAGAAGTAATACACGGACAAAGACATAATGCTATCGTATATTTTATACGGAAAATGCTACAAAGTGAATATTCATATGTTCGTTCATAAAATACAAGTAAAAAAATAAGACTCTTAAGGGGGATGAATTATTTAGATACCCACTCGTACGTAAATGGACGCTTTTCATATGTATTTGAATTGAAAAAGAGTACGTGTGATTGGAAATTTCAAGATATGATGTAAAAGTCCGATAATGACGACACAAGAAGATTTTTCTCAACCTATGTCGAGAATAAAACTTTCATAAAACATTTTCAACTGCCGTATTATACAAAGAATCTAAGTTATTGATTTTTTTTTATATTAATACCGAACAAGAGTCCCAACTGCTCCCAACCGTCAGGAGCCAGTGAGACTATGGCATTCCCAATTGGGGAATGTTGTGAGGCTGATGGTATTGGGGAGGGAAAGGAGAAGGGGAAGAGGAAGGTGGGGAAATACCTGGCTATTCAGATCTAGTCGCCAAACACGGCATTTCAATTCTGAATGGTGGTCTTTCACCAGGGCGATACTGAGAGTATCTACCACTCTGGAACGTACCGCAAATATACTACATATTATTTTAAACGAATAGATTGTTAAATAACACAACTTAATCAAATAAATAAATAATAAACATATTATGAGTCATAATAACATGTACCCTTAGATAACATTTAAAAAAAAATTATTCTCTTGTACTGTTATGACAAAAACAAAAATGGTGTGTGCGAGCAAATTTTATTCAATCAATTTTGTATTGTTTTACAATTCATTAATTTAAAATATTATACGTTATATTTGCGGCATGTTTCAGGGTGAAAGATAATTACGGCACCGCCCTAGAGAAAGACCACCATTTAGAATTGAAACGTTGGTGGAAATGTCTTTTACCTGTTTTTGGTGACTAGATCTGATAGCCAGGTACTACTTCCCCACCTTCATCTTCCCATATTCTTCCCATCCCCTATACCTTCAGCCTCACAACATAAAAAAAAAATTAATAAATATCATCTATTTTTTTGTTTGGAAGTTTTATTTACTATATACTTTTGCTATTTTTGATTTATTAACTTGGTGAATTTAGCGAATTTAAAAAATTAATTTAGATTTTTTATTAATGATTAATTAATTCATTGATTTTTTTATAAAAAAAATAATTAAGCGAAATTAATAAATAAAAAATAACAAAAGTACACAGTAAATAAAACTTCCAAACATAATGTCTAGAAATTGCTATACAGTGAATGCCGAAAAAATACAATAAATATCGTCTAATTTCTCATCATATTTGCATTTCAAATTTGAACCAAAAAGTAAAAATGTAACTTTTTTTCTAGTTATTTCATCGTCACGGTGTTTTTTTAACGGATATTTATTATTTCCTTCATAAAACACATGTATTTTTATAATAATAATAATAACAAAGCATTTATATAGCGCAGTTTTGTGTTGTTTCACTTCAATACCGCAGTTATCCCAAATAGCGCAACCGATCCCATAACAAAATACATTATTTGCAGCTGTAAATAGCTTCATGTACGTCCTACCAACGATAATTAAGTCTGATCGCCTTCTCGAGGGTGGTGTGATATATAAAATCAAAGGTATTCTGCCTGGAAGGTTGCTATACATAATTCATGATCTTTGTATAATCTTTTTCGAGCTTTGGGAACAAAGAGGCTTCAAGAACTATGCCATTGTGTTTTATTTTGTCACTCCCACATAATACAAAAGTAGGTAAACAATAATTTCTTCAAACGATTGGTATTCACTTTGTGACGTCATTATTAATAAATTAATTAATAAATATCCTTCGTATTCAACACTTTATAAATATACATAGATAATCTACATGGTTCGAAAGCAATGCTTTCTTCATGAGGAATATATAGGCCAAAGCTATAAATATAATATGCTATAAACATATATTTATAGTACATTATATTACAGTATACATTTACGATTATTATAGCTAGCCTCTTATAACACAAATATATATTTATGACCAATTGATTATTTTATACGCAATACTATAAAATGACTTACAACAATGGCTTAAAACTAGAGTCTTACAACTAGCATACATGTTTACAATATTATAAATACCTGTTGTGATTATTGCTCGAGCTGTCAGTGGTAAAGCATTCGAATTGACCTAATTTATAATTAATACACAAAACCATGTATAATGTGACTTTAGAACGGTATACCTCAGAAAGATGACGTTTTTTTGTCGGTTTTAAAAAAAAATTATAATAAAAATAAAAACAACAATTATAAAAATAAAATAAAAATTGGACATTTGTAAAAAAGCTTACGACTTTTCCAGCAATCTGCAGAAACTCAATTTTTAAGTAAGTATAATAACAGATTAAAAAACACGTAGGATCTAATGCTTTTTTTCAGTACTTGCTACTAAGAGAACAACATGCAAGATTTTTAATTTTTTTCTCACGCTTCTGCTACAGATATTTAATTTTTAATCCACATTTAAAATTCAAAGAGATATTCAAATTAGTTGGATTCACAAAAACCATATTCTTGTTATTTTAGTATGTGCGTATGGGCGACTTTAGAAGTAAGAATCAAAGAAAAGTGTCAAAAGTGAATATTTTACAACAATCTACGTTTAATGAATCATTGTGTTAGTTTCCCCAATGTTATTGCTGTAATTTATTGATTTAATTTTCACATAGAATTTCCCAATCAACTAAGTGGAAAATCACAAAATCAAACATGTCAGAACGCCGATTATGCATAAAGGTTGGATAAACTAACTTGTAGTATAAACGTTGATATTACCTGTCAACACGAAGGACATCAAATAGTGCTAATTCTGAAGAGCTCAAGACGATAAAGTATTCTAATCACTTACGGCCGTTCTTTCTAACTTCGATTGATCAATCTGAGGCACTGATCAACCAAGTGTTTTGTTGAGCAATGCTCTTATCGCCTGTTCTCAAGCAATTTTTATCGGTGATCATCCGGGGTGCACGTCCACTTTCATTGTTTCATATGTACACTTAAACAACACATACAAAAACTAAAAAAAACTCATCCCAATTGGTGAATTTGGTAGAATAGCTCATCTTCTACCGGCACACGTTAAGAGGAATGGCTGCGCGGCCTGTTTCATTCAAAACTTAAATTTGGATTTGAAGCTAAATTATTCACCGCTAAAGCTAATGATTTTTTTTTCATCAAAAAGTAGAGTAAATATCTAGTACGGATTAGAAATTATTTATTTATTTTTGTTTTACATTATGAAATAAAGGCCATTACAGGAAATAATTTTTCGCGATTTTAGAGGCACCTTTAACAATTATTTGGGGGCTTGAACGAATTACAAATAATACAGAATAAAGTTATAAATATTTTTGATATTCGAAAACGGTTCAATAAATCTTTGTCATTCAATATTCGGATCGCTAAAATAGATCGCAAACCAAATGACGTTTGACTTTTCGCCGACATTTTTTCACTCTTTTGACACGTTTTATAATTAGTCTTTTGTTAAGGGGAGCTTTAATTCAGTTGAATCATTTTCCTAACTTTATCGTAAATACGATCGTCACTTGATCGAGAGTTGCATTTTGAAGAATGTAGTATCTCATTTGAGAAGTGTCGAGTCAAAATTTCGACTCCAAGGTAGCTCAGTAGGATTGGGAACAACGGTTGTTTGTTAGTTCAAAGACGACTTTATAATGTTACATACATTTCTGCTTCATTCTGCGAAAGGACGCTGAACGAAGCAGAAACTCGGACAGCTCGGACATTGAAATATTTATCTCTTTATTTAAAATGTTTATAAATAATTAAAATAATGAAATGTTTATCGAAAAAAAGTTTAAAAATAAGAAATTACAGAACATTTATCACAAAGCATCAAATAAATATTTTATTCCCTTTCTAAACCATCAAACCGAGCGCGACCGGCGAGGTTTATAAGTTGTTTTTTTCAAAGGAAGACAAACCTGAAATACGAATATACGAAATACGAATTACGAATAACCTGACAATATTTAAAAATCTCCTACCACCATCACAGTAAACGGAAGATGTTGCTTGTATCGTGACGGAGGACTTAGCCAGTCGAAGAATTGAACTCACGACGCTTGGGTGCGACCCAGACGTGATGCCAACTCAGCCAATGACCGGTCAACTGTTAATACAAACTTAATAGCCTCTCATATTTTTTTTAAATTACGAAAAAAGGTGCGGTAAAGTCATATGTAGGTTAATTAATATTTGTTCTATGAATTTTATGTTTGTATAATTTATAAATAATATATTATACAGAAAATCTATCTTATTATACGAAATAAAAAATAAAACAATTATCACAACCCGGGCCGCTAGAGGGCGTTAGTGTCGCATGTGGCCATCTCAATGTGTGGAAGATGTCAGAAGCTCAGCGTATTAAACATATTTCTAAGGTATTTAGAGTCAGTAAACAAATTGTTTTGGGTACTCTGTACATAGATGATATTCAAGTCCAAGTTAAGCAAAACATTAGTTAGTGTTACGCCAAGGTCGAATGTTCGCCCGTTGGCAGTCTTAAAAGTGATCTTGGATTAAGGTGACTTTCGAGATGGTGTAACTCCGAACGGACAGACATTTGACCCAAGCCGTAATAGTAACTTATGTTCTACTTTAAAAGACTCATATTATTTTATTTTTTATTTATTTTAAAAACAAACAGTACATGTATAAAATCAGTGGTGTACAAATTACAATTTAAAAAAAGTAAATCAAATATAATAATGTTATTATTAAGTTCTGCAATTATATTTAGTTTTTTTTATTATGACACCTGCTTCTTGTGAAACAGCTGTCACAATACTACAAAGTAAAAACATTTGCAGAACTTAATAATAACATTAGTAAGTGTGATTTACATTAAATTTAAAAAAAATAAATGAATTAAAACACAAAAATAATTAATAATTAATAAATACAAATTACAAGCTTTTTGAAAATATTAAAAGGATCGGTACCAATGATGTGTCTGTATGCAATATCTACTAAATGGTTATATACATTTTACCGGGTGGGGTTAGTACAATTCTAGGGAATGGTACATGGTAAAGATAAAAAGGAATATGAATACGTGTGTGTGCGTGCATGTGTGTGTGTGTGTGTATGTGTGTGTGTGTGTGTGTGTGTGTGTGTGTGTGTGTGTGTGTGTGTGTGTGTGTTTGTGAGTGTGTGTGTGTGTGTGTGTGTGTGTGTGTGTGTGTGTGTGTGAACGTGTATTTACCTATGTATCCGAATAGTGCTATGTACTGGAGAGTCGTGATTGCGCATTGATGTTACGAGTAATATTTTTCTTAAATGACGGTAGGGAGTGAAAAAATATGTCGAGATTTTAGGTTGCTACAAAGATTATTAAATGTTTAAAGACCACGGGAAATTGGTAAATTTGCTGCAGCCTTTGTTTTGCCGTTTAATGTATAAAATAGTTTGGTGTGGCAAGTACGTTTCGATGGTATGTTATGGTTAATTTGAGATAGGAGTTCAGGGCAGTCTATTACATTGTTTAAGATTTTATACAGGAATATAATGTCGGTACCGTTTGCGTAGTTTCAGAGATAATTATTGTCGTATTTGAACAGAAACTTAGTAAATTTATTCTGTATTCGTTCTATACTATTGACATATACGTATGCATTCTGGCTTATATTATTTCTATTAAGTGGGACCAAAACCTTATTTCTGTACCTTTGATTTTTTAGTGGTAAGACAACAATTAAACAATAAATTTGTAGATATCCTTAGGAACTCCGTTCTGTTGCTTTATTCAAATACTTCCCAAGAGTGCAAACTCGAAAGTGGGAAGGCGTATTACGTTGGAGCTATGATAATATGTTTCGTATATATTAACATATATACAGGTTGTATCAGGACGTACCAGACTAAATTTAACCGGTGGTTCCTGAGCTTATTTAGTAACTGAGTAAAAAATATACATGGCATTTTGATCTCCGGTGAACATTAAAAAAAAAAAAAGCTTTCGGTAACCAAAATTAGACCTACATTTTTCAGTCTAAAAAAGCTCTGGAATCAATGGTTAAAGCTTTTCGGGAACATCTTGATACGCCCTGTATAGCCCTTCAAATAACTTTCTAACATTTCGTTTCCCGTGGGTTGCACGTATTTGCCGTGTAAATTGTTTAATTCTGTATGGTATCCTCATCTCTAAAGCTAATGAAACTTTCTGTAATAATTACAAGTTACGGAACAATTTTGCAAGAACTTCCCGAGATAAATGAAATCTTCAAACGTTTTAAACTTAGGTTTTTTTTTTGAGAATTTATGAGAATATATTAAGTCATGCCTGTTTTAGTCATGTTTAGTCGTTATTAGTAAAAAGTTATTTTATATTTTCCAAGTGCAGAGGTGAACCTACAATAGTTTCTTCCCAGTGATAAATATCGTAGAACAATATTTATAAAAAGAGCTGAATACATTTTTTTTAAAGGATAGGAAAGAGTGAACCTGGGTCTTGAAGAGACCCATGTTGTAGGAGAGAGGAAACACAGAGGCAGGCAGATCATTCCACAGTAGAGCTGTTGAACATAAGAACGAGTCGTAGAAGCGACCCGTTCTCATATGACAAATATCAACCTTGTACAAATGTTGGGCGCGTGTTTGGGGTGTTTCTCGACTACGAACCGGTGCCGAAGGGATCAATGATACTAGTTCCTAAGAGCATCTTCCATTAAAATATCAGTAGAACAAGAACAGCATTCCCACCTGACGTCTGTGCTCCAAAGCCTGCAATCCGTTTGTTAAGATAGAATTTATCAAACGGACCACCCGTTGCTGCAAAGTCAAGGGCTTTTGTCAGATATTTTGGGGCTCTCGACCAGTGGTGGCTGCCAAATTCTACAGAGGGGGTCACTTAATGATAGGGCATTTATCGGTGCACTCACCTAAATTCGAAATCATTGATTCAACGATTTACGAAGCATATCTTAATATAAGTGTATATTCATAGGTATTTTAAAATCATAAAATAATTTGCAAAATTACTGCCTCAACACAGGCTAGCCTGGTGAGGCGGGTTATGTGAAACTTCTTCTATAACTGTTTTTATATTATTTTCTATTTTACTTTATAAACCACTGTACTCTTACATTATTATATAATACATATCTTTTAGTTATAGTTACATTTAATTACAATAAAGATATTATAATTATTTTTATTATTACTTGCGATTTGTACAGTCAACAGTTGTGTACTATTAAAGTATCCGCAGGCTCTGAACAATACGCCCAACTTCTGAGAGGGTAGCTTTACTCTGGCTTCGATGGAGCCCCCATACCTGAGTTGGTCACTTAAAGTTGCACCAAGCATATCAATATAGGGCTTGTTGGGAAGATTGATGAGATCATTTATTAAACACATTTTTTTTAAACCACCTGCACCGACAATAACGTTATCGTTGCTCTGAAGCTTGTGTTAAAATAATATTCATTGCTTAGCCAGGCTAGCCGATTAGTGCTTGCCTAAAATCACTCATAGAATGAGTAAAAAAAAAATCTCACACCAGTTCACAAATGTGTCCACAGTCCCCGACACTGTAAATAACTAAATGTGTAAAAAAAAGATTTAATATCCACTAAAAACTTATAACGCTTTTGAAGGTAATTTTATAAATATTCTCCAGTCCTAAAAATGATAAATATTTCAAATAAATATCAACTATTCTTGTGCCACCAATATTCTAATAAATTCAATATCAATAAAAAAGGAGTACAAAATAGCAACTGTAAAAATCATATCATCTTTGATATTAAATTTTCTAATAAAACTGTGTTCACCTGAACCCACCGCCAGGTAAGTATGTTTTTCTGTATCTGTTTGTACATAATTAGATAGGGAATAGCAATTAATATTTGTACAGCGCCCCTGTGGTGACTTTTCACAATAACGGCGCTATACAAATCATCCAATTATTATTATTATTTTAATATTTCCGTAAATGTGGCTTATTTCGCAAAATTTTTCTTATTTTATTTGAATTTTTTTGTATTTAATTTATTTTAGTACAGTTTGAACATGATCATAATTCGACCCTAGAATGGAAGCGTTCTTCCTTAGCCCATTAATGGAAGCGAGACATGAATTTTACTCAATTTTTAATTCGACGTTTTTCTCCTATCCTTTATTAATTATCGTCGTTTAGGGTAATAAATACTGCGATCACTTATAATAAATATATTATTACATAAATTGTTGAAAAATATACATAATTCACTTGTTTATTGTGTCTGAGAAGCGATCAGTAAATTTCACTCATTAGTTTCCATCATACAATGAGACGTAAAATTTTCTGTGTGTAAAAAAAATATTAAACTTACCCCAGAGAAAAGGGCCAAACCTGCTAATATGAAGACAAGGTGGAAGTCAAGGAAAGCATATCTAGAAGAAAGCTGATCAGTTGGCATTTCAGGGAAAAAGTAGTTTGAAGTTGGACTGAATAAATTTTACTCCTCGCTTCTGTTCTGGAGTTAAATAATAATTACTCTAAATTAAAAGTATAAAATATATTGTATTAGGAAAATATAAGTATAAAAAATGTAATATTAAGAATATAGAAGTATGATGCAAGTAGAATAAGAATAATATCACAGTATTTACACTCCTCCTCACCAGGGTTTCCAGCTCTGAGGCGGCCTGCTTTTTGTTGTGGTTTTTTTGTACTAACTAATTAACCATCACGCCGTTTCTCCGCGCGGGTAGACAAATAGAACGGACCGCCAAATAACTTGGTCTTTGCATACACTCCTTGTTTCATTCACATTCATAAATCGTCTCATACATGCTCTCTTGTTATTCTGACTTTTGACATGGACCGACACTCAAGTATTTGGTTCACTTGAAAGTGCCATGTCTTCTTCGGGCGTCCCGGAATTATCTTCCAATGAAATTAGCGTCATGCATTCTCATTACACTTCTTTCTTCATTCACTTGCTCTACATGCTCAAACCATCTAGGGGTCCCTTTCTTAATCTTGCTCATTACGCTCACATCAGTCTTGCATTATTTGCGAATATCAACATTTTTCACACGGTCATAGGTAGTTTTATCACACGTACTCCTCAGAAATATCTTTTCTACAGCATTCAGTTTGCTTTCATCCTTATTCTGCCAGCTCCATGCGTCACTGCCATACATCAGGGTTGGGATCAGTACTCCATTGTGGACTGGTAGCTTCGCCTTTTAGAACATTTTTTGTTGTTAGCGCTAATTGCGTTCAGTCCTCCATTAATGGAGCTTCCTGAATTTTCCCTTCTTTCAATGTACCTATCAGTCTTTCCATCTCTCGTAAACGTGCTTCCCAAATACACAAACTCATTCGCCTATTCCAAGTATTTACCATTCATAACTCTATTGCAGACTGTTTTCATCACACATCTCATTCTTGCATACAATTATCCAAGGATAAATAGAATAACCACGGTGACATTACGGAGCCTTGCTTAACACCTTTTGTGATGTCAAACCACCCCGTAAAAACACATGCAACGCTTCCCTTGTACAGAGACGCGAGTGCCTGTAGGAGTTCCGTATTCACTCCATACTTGGACAGAAGTCTTAGAAATTATTTATATATATTATGTAAGTATTTAGATATCTTTAAATTGTGTTCATAATGTTTGCGAGTTGATTATCACTTAGTTTGTTCAGCCATGTTTTGACTTTAATTTTAAATAGTAGATTATTTTGTTATTTTTTTGATTGACTTGTAGTGCATTGCGTAGTGTTGTGAACGTCCAAGAGTATGAAAGGGACAATTGAGTATGAAGGAGACAGCATTAGAGAATGAATGGTTGTCTCGTTCTTCTTCATCCCTCAGCTCCATATATTGTAACATTGCGACAGTGATAATTAAACCTAAGCGATCAACATAAGAGTTTGATCACCACACAAACCCAGATAATTATTGAAGACAAAACGCCACATTTTGTGTATAATTTGATTTACAGATGTCCCATAAAAATAAAAATAAAATTAAAAATGAACAGGTTTCATTAATTAAAAAAATTTTTTTTTATTAATTTCTACACAATTTTGACATTATAAGGTAAGGTATAAATATAAAATAATACATATATAAGAGAATTGCAGAATTTTTTTCATAGCCCTTTTCACTAGGAGATCTTGTGCTGAGGTGAACTAGGTTTTGAATAAGGATGTTTCAGCGACTTCTATATTTCAACCACAAGGTTTGGGTACGGTATTTTAGTAACTTTTTTTTTTGTTGTTTTAAGAATAATAATCAGTTCTTCTTTTATCAATTCCTTGAGCCAAGTTTTGCGGGACTTAATGCAATTATTGATTGAATTACCTTGTTTGATACTAAGTGTGAGTTTATTGTATAATTATACAGCTAAAAATTCAGAGCTATTTGTCTAAAAGTATTATTACACTTAGGTACATTTCGCTTATCTAGTTGTTTGCTCTAGCATTGTACCTATCTTTAAGGTTAAAGGCATATTGCTTTATCGCGATTCCGATTAAATGTCGAATACAATATACGTGTATTTGTCTTTTTTAAAAAATAAATTAATGAAAATTTAATTTGTTTTCACCACTTTATTAATATATACATATCAATAATTATTAATAAATATTTTGATGCATCCATTTATTTAAACATAGGTACAAAGGTTATGAACATTTATGTATATATACATTTTTTAATATCGATTTAAATATATGTTAGAATACATGTATATACATTTATGTGTATTTTATATATATATATAGCAAAAAATCCCACATAGGCAAGGCCAATGCGTGGGCATACTTGGGGGTAAAAAATGAGTTTCCTTTTTCATGGAATAATAACATATACATTTTTTAATATACATACATATCTATATTCCTTATATCTATATATTTACAAGTTTATAAATTAAGCGAGTTTTACTTAAAAATAATAACTGGATAATACTAATAAGATTGTAAAAGAAAAGCAGATAAAATGTAGTATAAAAATTTTGCCTGTTTATTTTAATAATTTTTTTGTTGAGAGAAAAAAACATATTTGTAGTAATACATAAATATTCTGTTGTTGTATTTTCTGAATACGGTCTATACTATTCAAGTACCTGCTGTATTGAGTTTTATACCTGTGTCACAATCAAAATTTAAATTTTATAATAAAATATGTAGAAGCCTCTAAAGGGCGCGTACAATATAATAAATATATATATTTAAAAAAAAATTCATTCGATAAACGACTGTCATCCGAGAGAACCGGAACCAAAGTTAAGCAAAAAGTATTTAAGACTAAGGAAAAGGAAATGTATTTTCCTTGAGTGCAATCGCAATGCTTTGAATTATTAGCCTACAAATCGGTTATTTATAAATATTTGTCTAAAAGTATTATTACACTTAGATACATTTAGCTTGTCTAGTTGTTTGTTCTAGTATTATGATTATGAAGAGTAATTGTCATTTTGTCCTTTTTGAGATGATGAACATGAATATTTATGGCAAAGATTTTAGGTACGCTTGGAACGTTGAAATATTTAAAGATTTCCGTTGTTGATGTCCTTATTTCTTTTACATTTCTGAGTTGTATTTAGCGGTTTTATGTAATTTGACGCAGCTGAGCTCTATCCCAAAAATTCAATATTCCGAATGAGAGTGGCATAAAACATAATCAATTTTATTTAGATGTTTGATTGACAAGATATTTTTTTGAAGAGGTAGATGCGTTTTATTACCTCTTTTGAACTTCCGTTAATTTGTAAATCTCATCTTTTGTTAACTGTTTACAGTGTTGTCTCGGTAAGACAGAGGTCCTACGTTTGATTCCCAGATGCGACTGATACTTGTTACGTAACAAAAGGGTGACCCTAAGTTAAATTCTAGCTTCTCGTCATAACAAATAGCTGGGCAACCAATTACGAAGTTTCCTTCAAATGCTCACAGTAATCAACAAATCAGGTAATTTGCCGCTCATAGTCAACCAATGAGAGCCATACATTTATCACTGACCGATATAACAGGGTAGCGCGAAGCAACTCGAGAGCGCCCCGGCGTTCCTGTGTGGGACCGACTACCCATCGGACAAGCAAACCGTCCGCAGCGACTCCCTTAGCTAATCATGCCCTTTTAATGTAAGACGCCTAAGATGGTGACTTGTAATTTAAAACTAACTTAAACTCAGTGTGGAGATGCCCGATCCTTGGGTTCCTGCCTACGGCTCAAGCCGGCCGCGTCGACCATATTAATGTGAGATGCCTCTGCTCCGATCTCCTCATGTAAGCTGTTTCTACCTACCCTCTGTTATGTGTTGTACTTGCCCTTACCATAATTGATACACCCGGTTTTAGAACTTCATCAGAGAGAGAAAGATATTAACTTCATGTCAGAAATAGGACCTTTCTATTAGTTATACGATTGCACATAACCTGTAATTTCTAGTATCACTGTACATTAAATTCTGAGACTGAAAGTACTCCCTCGCCTCATTTAACGTAGAATAGAAATTGTCTCAAACCCAATTATAAGACTGCGGTCGACTCACTCGACCCTGAAGGAGAGAAAAACCTCATTACTGTACCGGAATCTGAGTTAACCATTGTACGGACAAAGACGTACCTGCCTTGGAGACTAACACCTGGGTAAGTCACGCCGATATTCTTGTCTCCCCTGTCTTCCTATAATACCACCCTGACGACCACCAACCCGACCTTCCTCCTACCCATCCCTCCATTATCATACCACAACACTGACGTCCAACTTGGGGCTTCTTTCCCGATAATACAACATACTTTTTAGTTTATTTTCTGTATCTTTTCTACTTCATATTTTATTTGAGAGTGGTTAATATTATCTTCTTCAATGATTAAGTCTTAAAAGTAATAAGTAGACTATAAACATGAAATTTAAGCGTGGTAAAAATGCTAAATTAAGCCATAATGCACACGGAGAAGGCAGTGAAATGTTTCCGCAGCCTACTCTCCGTTTCAGGTGTAGTTAAGGGAAGAAGGAGGCAACCTTCAAATAGAATTTATGGCGCCAAGCGGGCTTGTATTTCTCCCCCACATTTGTCACCATTTTGTTTTAAGGGACCACTTTTCTTTGTTATAAACGCGCTCTCCGCAGTTATTCAGGGCTGGTAATGGGTTAAGGTGAAACACGCGTGGAGCGGGCTGCCTGTTTACCGGTTGCCGGAATTACGCGCTTGCCGGCAGCCGGAACTGGTGGTTATTATATTGAAAACCAGCGTCAACAGCAGGTGGTTAATTAAAGCCTTTACAAACCAGTAACCAAATTTTCGAAAAAACATTTTACTAATTAAAAAAATTAAATTGAAGTGAAGCACGGAACTGGCGGATGAAGGATGAAAGTGGACTGAATGCTGTAGAAAAGAGATCTCTGACGCAAATGTGTGTAGAACCATTTACGATAATGTGAAAATTGTTCTGATTCACAAAGAATGCTAGGCTGAAGTACGCATAATGAGAAAGGTTACGAAAAGGAGGCTTAGATGGTTTGGGAATGTAGAGCAAATTAACTAGTAGTATGTAAGTAGTGTAAGGATAATAAATGGCGCGAATATGAATGGAAGAAGAAGCCGGGCACGGTCAAGTGATCAAATACTTGAATCGGGCTGTGTCAAAAGTTAGAATAACAAAAGAGTATGTATGAATGCGAATGAAGCAGGAAGTGCGTGCTAAGACCGAGTTGTTTAACGGTCCGTCCTCCCTGCCCACCCCTGCGGGGAAACGGCGTGATGTTTAGTTGGTAAAAAATATTACCAAACTAAAAATATTAAGTAAATATTTCAATGTTAATGTAATTTAGCAATCATTTTTATCCGTTCTTACCGGTGCTGTCAACTGATTTGACATGTCTCTGATTGTATCAATATATTTGTAAATATAACAAACGCAAAGTTCACCTTTCAGGTGTTCCACAGTTACACTTTTGTGGTAGATAAAGTAATTAAAATATTTAACTATTTATCGAAAACAACACAAAAAAACGTTTTGTTGAAAAATTATGAAGAAAACCGTTAATTTATACGTATGTCTGTGTGCGTTGATAACTTGCCGTGTGGTGTGGTAGCGAGCAAAAGGGATATGGGGTTTCGATTATTTATTTATTTTTTATTTATTTAAGTTTTTAATCCAGCAGGACTGGGTGGGTAGTGCAAACCCAGTCTGTCATATCACATGAAACACATCAATATAAATAGAAAAATGAATACAATAAAATAAATAAATAATAAAATAATAATAATAATAAAAATGAAAAATGTTAAATAATAATATTAAAAAAAAGAAAAGAAACGTATTTAATAAAATAAAAAGTAATTACGAAAAGATAATTACATCAAAATAAAAGAAATAAAATGAAAAACTTAATAGATAATAGTAAAATAGAATAATTTTAATAAATTTAATTGAGTAGATCATCTTCGGGGTGGCAGTCGCATCATCTGCATCCATAGCTCATTGAGTGGAGAGCTGAGCCACGCGGATGCAGCCACGACAATGACGTTGGTTGACTCCCGTGTCCTGCCCCAGAAGCTGGCTAGTCGGTGGCGAAGTAAGGCGGGGAATGAGTGGACCCTCCCTTCAGTGAACATCGTAGAGGCACTGCAGAACCTTGGAAGTTGGAGAAGTTGCCTGTATGCGTTGTTGTAGCACACCCTCAGCTTGTCCCATTGCGCTGCTGAGTATTGCGACCAAAGCTCAGATGTGTATAGGGCAGTGCAGTATGTCGGTATTATGTGCGGTCGTCAGTAGTAGTCGGTGGCCTGCCGGCAGTAATGGACGTACCATCCGTTTAATGTCTGGCTGATGATTTTTCCCCGTTTAGCACTTATAAACAGGTTTTAACTTATGTTCATATGTAATAAAAAGGTTTTTTATTTTTTATTTAAAGACACACAACAATATTGCATTCCCATGAGTTATCAATTCAACTCATTTTAGGACTGTTAATTTTTCTACAAAATATTAAGATTAACAATGCTTTCAAGGCAAATATGTAACTGAAAATATGAAAAAAATACATGTGTAAACAGTAGGAAAATAACACAATTAAATGTACTGGCTCGAAACATACAGATACAGTAGAAATGCGAGTACATACCAACGTTTTATAAGAGAGAAATATACCAACATCAGAATCTAAAAGCTTAAGGACGGGATCAGAACAGAGTTGGCATCTATGATAAATGGTTTACCAAATAGTATTTAAAAAATAAGATGTCAGAACATCATTTCGAAATTTGTTCGAAGCGCACACATGTCTCAATTCCTCAGGCAGCTTGTTGTAGCTGGTGTAAGCAATGTGTTCCAATGATTTGAGTCCGTATTTTGTAGAGTGTATTTTTGATATGTGTAGTTTGTGGTGTTGTTTTGCATTATGCTGGTGAACGTCTTGATTATAGTGAGTTTTATATTTGTGTGAGAATCATATTTAAAAGAGTGATTATTATCTCATGGCTAGGAATAATCTTAAACGGTAATACTAGTGCGTGTCGGTAAATATCTTTGAAGGTGGATCCCATGGCAAACCAAAAATGTTACGCAGGGCCTTATTTTGAATTATCTGTACCTTAAATATAATTTTACTGGTAGGGAAACCCCAGGTACTCGAAAAATAGAAGTGGGAATAAACCATAGCATAATACAATGATCGCAGTGTAGATATGGGAAGCAATCCATCAACCTTACATTACAAACTATTTATTATTATCCAACCCTGTACACTGAGCGTACGGCACCGGAGCTAGAGAGATTTTCTAGCGCCGTAAGGGATGGGGAGCACGTAGACAGCTTTTCAGCAAGATTTAGGATTTTTGAGATCCTCAAAACTTTCCTACTATTCGAAGATTTTTAGTATGGACACATTAATATCGTACTTAATGAGAATTTTTAATAACATAATTAACAAAACATTGCCATTCAATGTGGGAAACCCAGATTTCAATGTACCACACAGAATGGAGAATCTGTTATTCGTGTCACAATTATTTTCTCGGTAAATCGGTTCCACCGATAATAAATGATTTTAACGTCATAAAAATTGAAAATGGGTGGGACTAAATAGAATCATATAAGTCAGTCGCCTCAAAGTGGCCTAACCACAGTTTGAACATGGACTTGAACGCCGAAACAGCCGCAGAACTTAATAACATTGTGAAATTATATTTAAATTCAATAAAAATAATAATTAAATGGAGTTCTAGGAATAAATACAAAAAACATCATACCTTGAAAGCAATTTTCCTTATGTAATTTTTCATAAGAGCTCCATACGATTTTGAAATATATGCCGTTACAATTATATCTTTCGATTTCTCCACATTGCCGTGCTGTGCGCTGTGAACTGTGTAGAATGCTGAGGGGCGTTTTGATGTATTGGTTTTTTATTCACAATTTTAAATTATTTATCAAATATCTACATCAACATTAAAATATTAAAGAAAGTTTTTTTTTTTAAAACCATAATATTTTTTGCTCAAGCTGATTATTATTGCATAAGCTGTAATTGAGGACTTATCTAGTTTAATAAGGATAAGGCGTTGTCCCTATGTTTAAGGTTATATACATTGCTTTATCGTGATTCCGATTAAATGTCGAGTACAATACATTTTTAAAGGATTTATCGTTTTTTTTTTTTAAAGAAATTTTAAATAAATCAATGAAAATTTAATTTGTTTTCACCACTTAATTAATATATAGATATCAATAATTATTAATAAATATTTTGATGCATCCATTTATGTAAATATAGGTACAAAGGTTATAAACATTTATATATATATATATACATTTTTTTAAATATCGATTTAAATATATGTTACATGTATATAAATTTATGTGCATTACATACATAGCAAAAAATCCCACAGAGGCAAGGCCAGTGCGTGGTCATACTTGGGGGTAAAAAAAGAGTTTCCTTTTTCATGGAATAATAATATATATATTTTTTAATATACATTTACTCATACACAAACATATCTATATTCCTTATATCTATATATTTACAAATAATAACTGTATAATACCAATAAGATTGTAAAAGAAAACCAGATAAAATGTAGTATAAAAATTTTGCCCGTTTATTTTAATAATTTTTTTGTTGAGAGAAAAAAACATATTTGTAACAATACATAAATATTCTGTTGTTGTATTTTGTGAATACGGTCTATACTATTCATGTACCTGCCGTAATGAGTTTTATACCTGTGTCACAATCACAATTTTAATTTTATAATAAAATATGTAGAAGCCCCTAAAGGGCGTGTACAATATAATAAATATATATTTTTTTAAAGAATCTCATTCGCTGAACGACAGCTGTCATCCGAGAGAACCGAAACCGCAGTTAAGCAAAGGGTATTTAAGACTAAGGATAAGGACAATGTATTATCTTTGAATTATTACCCTACAAATCGGTTATTTATAATTATATTTAATCTTTATTATATTGGGGCCGAAATTAACACAAGGAGCAGCGATAGGTAAGCGGTTTGTGGAGAAACAGTGCGGTTTACCGTGACTACATTAGAAGGAATGTGAATATTCACAAAACCTAATTAGACATTGATTTTACCGTAATAATTTATTATTCAGGGATTTCCTGGTTCTAACATGTTTCCTAATGTAATTAACATCATTTCTATTCAAGTAATCGACGTGTTTCGTGACCTATATATATATCGTATTAATGAGTATTTAAATGCCATTAATCAATTAAATGATCTCGTAATATTGCTTAGTTCACCCACATTGGGTCGCAAAACCCACGTGAGTCGCTTTCAACTAGCAAGTAAGTCAATTAATACTTGAACAATGATAGAAAGTATCGAATATACTATTAGTTACAAGTGATTTAGTGCACTTTATATGTCCCTTTTGACGTGTAAACTATTTATTTGCTAGTTGGGAGCGGCTCACGTGTTGTGCGGCCCGTCTGGACACGGTCATTGAACGTAACTTGTGGTAAATAATACGCCATTGGTGCAAGTTAGTGGTAGCGTGCATTGCTCTATGACCAAAGGTAGGCTGTGTGTAATTTGAATGTGACAAACTGAATACATGGGCGTACATGTTTCTTACCAAAATCATGGAAAAAAGCATTTAGATCAGAAATTTGTCGTATTTACTTATCGTAGTTTAATTTCCTTATTTGGTTCGTTTCTCTTAAAATAGCCACAGCTTTTCAGCTTTTATGAAATACAAATCACTGCAAGCTTGTTTTATTAATTTTTATTTTTTTATTGTAAAATATTATTCTTCATACAACGTGAATTTGTACCCGCTACTACAAGTAGCTTGTCAGCGGGAGTTTAGTTCAACAATATTATTTAATACAACAATACATAAAAAATTATCACACTAATAGTATACAATCCATAAACTTGTTCCTCTTTTTTGTTTCTCTGTTCTATATAATGTTTTATGCAATTTCAAACATTTTTACGTCATCCGAAATATAAAAACACGTTGACTTTTTTTTTCACAATCTCTTGCACTCATATTATATTATATTATGCACTTGTATATTATGTATAATATAATTCAGGTTATTCCTCTTTTTATTTAAAAAAAATATTATCTACAAATTAAAAACCTTTCACGAATAACACCAACATCTGCAAAAAATTTTTTTTTATAGTTTTTATATTTTTCAAGTCGGCGACACGGTCTTACCGAAATCAAAGGAGTTGTGAAAAATTTCCTAAATTCTTAAACCAACCAAAACTACCAAATTTTTAACATACGTACCATTTCAAAAACATTAATATCAAATATGAACTCTTTCTATTCGCTATTATGTGTGATGGGTGCCACCCGCATTGTATCCGATGTCAGTGACTTGATTAGCAGATTGCCTCTAGAAGTAGCGGCCATTATCTTCCGGAAACTGGACAATAAATCCTTGTTTTCAGCATCTGAGGTTGACCCAATCTGGTCTGCGGCCATCAAGGGAGATAAGGTTCTGAGAACCAGACTGCACAAATATGTGCATGCTACCGGAATCTGTGATCCACTTAATCTGAAACGATTCAACAATGAGAAGAATCTGGGTAAGAAAATCTCAAAACCGTCAAATACTGAGGCAAGCCTAGGTTTTTCTACTGTGAACTCTTTTTTTGTTGGAGCCAGTAGGTCTCTGAAGCGGATGAGAATGGACGATTGTGCTGGCAGTTGTATGCAAAAGAGGAAATCAATTCGCTTTTAAAATTTAATTGCTTATATACGAGTATATAAGTATGAAATTCAATACTTGTTATTATTAATATATCAATTTAATCATACACCTGTATTTTCCTTACCGTGAATTGTTTAAGAGTGCTTTTGATATTCTTGTTTCTAATTTGTTTCTCCTTTGAAAACATTGGAGAAACAGTATGGCTATGTCAAAGAAATTTTCACCAATAAAAATGTAGACATAATTTGTCTCGATGCCATCTATTTGAGGGATTTAGCCGTTACAAGCCTTTCTCATACTATTAAAGTTGGTTGTTTACAGGTGAAAATATAATAAAAAAACAGTAATTATTGAATGAAACACTAGTATATATTGATTAACTTGGCGGGTTTGCGATAAGCCGACGTAGCTCAACAGTAGAGCATCTGACCGGACATTAGAAGGGTGCGGGTTCGAGTCCTGCCGGCGACATTTATCTTTGCTCGGAAGGTTTTTTCAATTTGGATGAGTGTTTTAGATTAATAATTATTGTTTATAAACATAATAATTGTTACCCGTTGCACTATGCACAAAAATCTTGTCTTAAGTTTTAAAGAACTTTAGTTTATCAATTAATAATATTTATTCCTTTGCATAAAAAAATATGTTTGATAACCATAGTAATTTATCGGGTCTCTTAGTAAATAGAACTATTCGAAAAAACAACCCATTACCATGTGAGAAAAATCAGCTGCGTACGAATTTGTTATACATAGGCCTGAAGGGTTCAGTGACGATAATTATTTTCTTACATTTGGAATCCGCGCCATCATTAAAAATTGCAATCCGTTCGCTAAAATAGGGGAAACCATGTTCCCATTTTCAGTCACGAGTTTTTCAAGTATTTCGATGCTCTTGACCAGAAGTGGCTTCCAAACAGAACAGTGGGGCACTTGTGATTGTGGACAGGGTCAAAAATATATCATAAATTTAGCAGCGGGATCTGCAATAGTATGGCCAGTATCGAGAGGCCAATTTAACTTAACGACGAATAAAAATAGCTTAATTTTTAATTATTAATAATTTTTATTGAGATTTAAAAACCTCATTTTAATATTTAATCATTGTAGGAAATAATATTAACATAACTTAAATGAAATATCAAAACGGAAAAAAATGACAGAAAGAAAAAAGATTTCAGTCGCATCTGGGACTCGAACCCAGGTCCTCCGCCTATCCATTTAATTTCACCATATCTATTTTTGTAAATCTCAATAAAAATAATTAATAATTAAAAATTGAATATATTATTTAGACTTTTATAAAAAGTCAATAGATGTCTCATATTAATAAAAAATCGGATATTAATCGGAAGACACTCTCTACTTTGCAATTGTGTTCCTTAGGAACATTGTAATCATTATAAAGATAGCTGCCAATAATATGGGATAAAAAAATGGAGAATAATGTACACAAATCTTGAATTTGAGATATGATATCGATGAAAATGGCATAAATTGAACTGGCCTCATTAGCTAAGTTGGTTAAGCGGTTGCCCCGGAGAGGCAGAGAAACCGGGATCAAATTATTTTTATTTTCTGTCATTTTTTCCGTTTTCATATTTCATTTAAGTTGTACGAGACATGTAGGCCCACACAAGGGAGTGTAAATATTTAGGCACCGGCACACAGGGACGCATCACTATTGTGATTCGCTAGTCCTCCTGAGAAAGGTGTTTGGTAGTTTCCAAATGGGGATGTCGTCGCCCGGAGCGTTATTGATTTGTTGCACCGGCCAGTATGTTCGATCGCCTGAGGTGGTGTCAGCTGTCATATGAGCGAAGTTTGCTGCGTATCCGGGACGGCATTTGGGTCGGACCAGTCGCTGCAAGCTCGTAGGTAGGCTGGATGGCTGTCGGGCACAGGTTGCGGCATATCCGGGGACGGCTTTCGGGTCGGACCGGTTGCCGCAAGCTCGTGAATAGGCTGGGTGGAGTAAAGATCTCTCACTTGGTGAGAGGAGTAGGTCGGGTAGAGTGAAGATCTCTCACTTGGTGAGGAGAGCAGGTCCGGGTAGATTGAAGATAAATGATGGTAGCCGATTTTCACGGCGGAGCAGCGTTATAGTATAGATGTTACTTGGTCGGAGTCGTGAGCGGGAAACCGAGACGTACCTCTGGGTTTTGGCTTTATAGGCCGAATGGCAGTTGTTTTTCTCCGAGGTCAGTCAACTCGTACGTGATGTTTTTTTATTTATTTCAAAGCAGTTATTTAGCTCATGGTCATTCTCCTGCGGCCTGTTGTTGTTATGATGATTTTACTTCGGGACATAAGATGTTGCTTATGCAGAGGTCATTCAACTGGTCACGTGTTGTTTTGAGAAATTTCTGCATGTGTATGCGCAGGATTCAACTAGCCGTATTATTATTTTGTTTACGTTTTTGAACAGCTTGAGTTTATTTATCATAGAAATATAAATTATGTTCATATTATTTTCTACAATGATTAAAAATAACACAGTAAACATTAAGAATTTGTGATACATGTGAGTGAGGTATTTTTTTTTGTCATCTGTGGGTCACAAATCAAAAACGATTGCTAAGAATAATATTCGAATATCACACATCACATCCATTAGAGCCACTTTTTAATAAATTCGCAATCTTAGACATTCGACAGCTATACATAAAGGCTATGCTCGTATGGAAAAATGATTTATTGAAAAAAACACAATAAAAAATCTACACCCGCTACTCATTACACCTAAAATGCATAATCCCCCAAACGAAAACAGCCTTCGCCCAACGATAGTTCTCTTATATTGCTCCCAAAATGTTTAATTCACTGAGTACTTATACTAATAAATCGAAATATGATAGTCTTTATACTATCCGTGTTCAAAACTGTTTTTTTGCAAAAGGACGGAAATTTTTCAAACAATATCGTAAATCGTAAAAGAGATTAATTAAAGTTATTATTAATGTATCATATATAAAACACTCATCAACACTCAACGATCAACACTCGCCAATTCTGAATATACAAGTTTTTTAATATATAATTTTCAGTGGAATTTATAAATCGTAATTCAAAAGTGAATAAAAAAACCATCTCATAAAACATCATGTTCTATTGGTAACATTGTATTCTTGACATTTGACGTCATGTGGCTCTATTCGCGCGTGTTCTGATTTTGCATTTGTATGGAAATTTTTATATGCTGATTTTGTTGCGTGTTTTAGATGTCATATTTTTAAGTGTTTGTGAAATTTCACCTTAATTTGGGTGACTTTTACCTCTGTAATTTTGGTTCAAGATAAACAAAAATAGTATTGATAGAAATAGGGTATAATTCATGGGCAAAACCAATTGTTAATAAAGAAATTATGACAATGTTATAGTAAATATTGTTATTGTTTTTGGAGTTAAAGTCTCTAAATAGATACATAGTTTTACAACTTGTGTTTAGTTATGGTTTACTTATATATTTATGTGCGGTCAAGCTCATCCTAGATTTGAAATTTGAAATTTTAACCTCAACACTGAGCGGCCATAGATTTCGTCGTATATTTTAGCAGGCAATGAAAATTTGATATTTTAAAAATTGTTTGAATCGGGAAGACTAGAAATAAAATTTTAATAAAATACTGGCATTTGAGTTAGAACGTCATATTGATAAAAAAAAATTAAATCCAATTCTACATAATCCCCAGTCCTCCGGTGAAGAAGCAACTATTCTAGATATGAGCTATTACTCTAGCGAACTATGGACGAGGTACACACAAGGCGTCATGAACACACTCGGAACACAGTATAATCATGGATACAGGACGCTGTTCCCTCGGCGATGCAGCGCCTCGCAGATGTTCGCAGAGTGAAGGGTGCATGGGTTCGCTGCTTTGATGCGCCATAGAGTAAGCGCTACCGGAGATCTGAAAACGTTTTTATCCAGGCAGTCGCCCAGTGACAGGGCGCACCCCTACACCATAGATGGAGAATTTCCCTCGAGCCACCGTAGTAAAAGTGCTAAATATGTTTACCTTTTTATTTTATATTCAATTTCCTATTACGTAATTTATTTAGATGTATCATTTTATATGGCAGGTAGATTGTTGCACTCACTGCTCTGTTCAGCTGACATATGTAATATGAGAACGGGTCACTTCTATTACTCGTTCTTGAGTTCAACAGATAAGATGTGGTATGATCTGCCGACTTCTGTGTTTCCACACTTCTACAAAATGGGTCTCTTCAAGGCCCATGTTCACTCCTTCCTGTCCTCCAAAACACCCTCCACACAGCATCCTCACAGATCACATACTTTAGGGAAATTATTTCTGTCTGGGATTTCTGCGTAGCGTTATTAAAAAAAAAATACATACTATGTAAATTTCAATATAAAAATAACAACTGCATAATGTCTAAGGAGATTATAAGGACAAAACTGTAGGGATGAAAAATTAAAAACTCATTGGATTGTCAACTAAGAAACAAATAATCAGATAAAAATCTACTATGAGCCGGCCGTTCAACTCTACATTGAAATTCGAACCGGAATTTCTGATTTAAAAAAATCAATAAACAGGTGCACTGCACAAAAACTTGTTCAAAATACAACGCCATATACGTGTAATCACTCTTGTTCACGAATTTCCTGTTGACGTTAAACATTGAGAAGATTAATAACAATACTATCTCAGGCAATACGGACAATGATAATCATCATAATGTATTCCCGCCCGTCGCGTCTGTGTTCCGCTCGTTATTTACCTGCGAGCAGCTTCCTCGTCCATTGTGCTCAGCAAGAATACTGATGATGACGACATCCATTCATCATTCACTAATGAAGGTTTCCTTATGTATAGAATGTCTTCAAAAAGCTTTTCAAAACATACCTCCATAACTAAACATCAAATTTATTTACACCGCGTTTTACTCTTTGGCAACGAAACTCGAATGTTCGCAAAACTTAATAATATAGCAGTAATAATTGGAGATGGCCGGTTCATGTCACCAAGGCACCTAACTTAAGTGTCTGGAATCAGATTCCCGTCTCCCGGTGTTTACGAGGAATAATAATAATAATAATAGTGTTAATAATAATAATAATATCTTCTTTTTATTTTTTTTTTATAAAAAAATAACAAATAATAATATACTCTCTGGGATATCCACTACAGTGCTTCATTTTTTTTGTGAACTTCACATTCGCGCAGAATTAACTCTATAAGCTGTAGGCTCAAAGGAATTGGGACTATCGTGCGATAATCATATTTAAAAAAAAATACAGCATAGAAATGATGCAGACGGCTTCCATGGTCGAGGGGTAAGGCTCTCGACTACGAATCCGAAGGTCGCGGGTTCAAATCCCGGTGTGCGCAAGTAATATTTATTTAATTAATTTGTGCTGTATCACAATTAATCTATTTAAAAATAATATATAGTGTATTTGCGCACGTTCCAGAGTGGAAGATACTCTTAGTATCGCCCTGGTGAAAGACCACCATTCAAAATTGAAACGTTGCTTGAAATGGCTTTCAGCCATATTTGGTGACCAGATCTGAATAGCCAGGTATTTCCCCTCCTTACTCTTCCCCTTCTTCTTCCCCTCCCCAATAACTTCAGCCTCACAACATTCCCAAATTGGGGATGCCATAGTTTCAATGGCTCCAGACAGTTGGGAGTAGTTGGGACTCTGGTGCAGTATTCATATAAAACAAAAAACACAGAATTAACTCCCTTAGCTATAGGCGCTGGGGAATCGGAACCCTACACACAGCATCCCCAAATATGATAGAGGCCCTTAGGGAAATTATTTCCGTCAGTGTGTGGAGTTACCGTAAAAAAAAACTTTCGTGCGATAATCACGTTTAAAAAAAATACAGCATAGAAATGATGCAGTAGTCCATCGTGGAGTCTAAAAAAGGTTCACTGCATTCTTTACTTTTTTCAGTACCAACGCGCGCCATGAAGGTGAAACAAACTCTACAGGGACATTATATGAACGTGGGAGTGGCTCCTGCAGTCGGCTCTACCCAAACTAACTTGTTTAAATCTGTACCAGAAGACAAAGGTCGGGTTGAGATACATTGTAAAATTGTTCAAGAAGGAGGAAACTATTGTAATGAAATCATTTTACCTTGGCACATACCTGATGGTTAATGTTGAGGCTAACTAACCAACTATCATGCCGTAATAGGCAGATAGGACGGACCGCCAAACATCTCGGTCTTGGCACACACTCCTTACTTCATTCACATTCATACATCGTCTCATATATACATCACGTTTGCTAGAGGAGGCGTAACGCGCACTTATACTATAGAAAAAAAACAGTCTTTTGTTATTATATTTTTAAAATGTGAATACCGCACAAGAGTCCCAACTGCTCTCTGCTATCCGAATCCAGCGAAACTGGCATCCCAAATTGAGGTATGTTGTGAGGCTGAAAGGTATGGAGAGAGGAAGGAGACGGGGAAGAGGAAGGTGGGGAAGTACGCGGCTATTCAGATCTGGTCACCAAGTATGGGTAAAGCCATTTCACGCAACGTTTCGATTCTGAATGGTGGTCTTTCATCAGGGCAATACTGGGAGTATCTTCCTCTCCGGAACGTGCCGTAATTATACTATGTATTATTTTATTTGAATTAATTGTGAAATAACACAATTCATTCAATAAAATTTACTTGCGAATGCCGGGATTCTAATGCGCGATCTCCGGATTCGTAATCGAGGATCTTATCCTTTGACCATGTAATTCCACGTTCTCAGTGATTTGATTGAGGAAAATGCAAAATTTTTTCACTATAGAAAATTCATGCAAAGATTTTCTCAAAAACTTTCATACCATTTCTGTGCCATTAGTTAAATTTTAGGCAGTTTTCATCATGTCGTCTATACAACTAACTATGTAATGTTTATTTAAGTACAAATTAATGAAAAAATGTCACCGAGATTATGTATCTATTTTATATATTTTTCGTGTCCACAAAATATTATCTATTACAGTAAATGAAAAATGGTGAAAATATAAATTGACAATTATTAGGAATAACAAAAAGTATAAGTAAACATTTGATTAAAGATTATAATCTGTATCAAACATGCAAGAAGTGAAAGGTAACTAACTAAATAACCATCACGCCGTTTCGCCCCAGGAGTAGTAGGCAGAGAGGACGGACCGCCAAACAACTCGATCTTGGCATACACTTGTTGCTTCATTCACATTTATACAGCATCTCATACATTCTCTTCTGTTATTCCGACTTCTAACATGGCCCGACTCAAGAGTTTGGTTGACTTGACCGTCCCATGTTTTCTACTTTCATTCACATTCGTGTCAAATATTCTCCTTATACTCCTTTTTTCGTTCATTTGCTCTACATGAGAAAACCATCTAAGCGTCCCTTTCATAATGTTACTCATTACGCTTACATTAGACTTTTTTAATTTACGAATTTCAATCATTTTTACACGATAATCCATGGTTTTACCACACATTCGCCTCAGAGATTTCATTTCTAAAGCATTCAGTCTACTTTCATCCTTCCTCTGTTAGTTCCATGCCTCACTTCCATACATCAGGATTGGTATCAGCACTCCATCGTGGACTGCTAGCTTCGCTAGGTTGGTAGAGAAAGTATAAAAAGTTATGAGGTCAGCTTTAAAACTATTTTGTGATATGATTGTGATAGCAAAATTATCAGTAAGTGGCTTTCAAAAAATTTCAAATTGAAGCACCGCTGAGCGGTTGAGTCGCTCTGCTGATTTGTGTGTTCAGATAAGCAGGAGTTCTCGCCTTTGGAGCATAAAAGAGTGCGTGGAATATCCCACCAGTGTATTTGTTAGGGGCGAATAAGTTTACCTCTTTTAACATTATTTCCCACTGTCATTAATACGTTTTTATATTATTTCGATTTCTGTTTTAAATTTATTTATTTGTGCACATAATATAGAACTATCAGTGATTAACGTTATGCCAATGACTTCAGAGACAGAAGAAGAAATTGGATTCATATTTGATTTATTCTTGTGTTCTGTAGATTGTGAAATAAGACCGGAGGTCAGAATATAAACATAATTCCTCTAAGAGACAACTGCCCTTAAATTCCCTATCCGTCGGACCAGAATTAATTAAGAGATTCTCTCAGAAAGACCCCAGACTAGACTCACCAGCAAATGTATTTTGCATTAATATCTCGTTATTCATGAGGATTTTTGTTGAAGATAAGGGTCTTCTATAAGTTCTAATTATAAAAAACCTTACGGTAATTAAACAATCATTTCAGATTTAACTTCGGTTTGTGAATGTTGATCTCGAATTGAAAAGGAAAAGATTTATGCGGCAAATGACAAGCGGTAATTTTTCCTTCATTTACTGAATAAGTTTGTTTGTCCTCGATGTTCTCGAAAATCAATGGACCGGTTTCTCTGAAAATAGCACAATTTGTTTTTATTAGTGCCGGTAAGGTTTAGAAAGTAGTTTGAATGAAATACAATATGTAAAACTGTTGCTATAACGTTTTAAAATTAATATGAAAAACATTAAACCCGCCGTGTTTTATTTAGGTTAGCCCATAGATATAACACTCTGGTTAGCCACAGATTGCATATTCAAAAGAAGAAGTTTTTTTGGGTAGAATATTTTCAAAATGGAAAACACGAGGTACCTACTTAAGAACTTTATGATTTAGATATATTTTGAAAAAAAAACATTTGGAATGAAATAAAATATTCAAATGAATATTTGGAGCTAGTTACGTTCGATGTAAAATCAATTATGGCACCCTAATGACAAGCTAGAATTCACAACATCATAACTTTATATAAACCCGGGCAAGGCCGGGTACACATCAGCTAGTGTTATATAAAAAAAATTACAATAAACAAGTGGTATAAATAATCAAATGTAAAGTACAACATCAAAGGAACAAGAAAATCTACATAAAATAATCTAACCGAATATAATTAGAAAAATAACATATATATTTCATGCATAATTAAAAACATAATAATTTAAAATATTCACGATTAGCGACTAAGATGTACATTTCAGATATTATAGTAAAATAATTTAGAAGCTGAGGGTGTAAATAATCAAATATCTAGTAGGTACAAATAACAACAGAGCAAGAGAATATTATATGACATTACATTCATGGTTTTTCACTGGATATTGAGGGCATTACAAAGAGGAGAAAACCGCAACTAAATAAACTATGGAGGATCAAAGGAAAGTGGTCTTAAATTCCATTTCTACATACATGAAGTTATGTTTTATATTAAGAGGATTTTTTGAACAGTTTGGTTTTTGAGGCCCGTTTGAACTCTGCTTAATTCCGCCAAGTACAGATATATATCTACCTACATATTTATGTGTGAATTGTTATTTTAGGTAAGGGTCACTTCTTATACTTTTCCTATCAACCTTTTACTTGTTACATGTTCGGTACAGATATTATCATATTCCAAATTGTTTAAATTTTTTAATATAGAAATATTCACTTGCATGTACTACTAGCTGATGTGTACCCGGCTTTGATAGGGATTATTTATTTTTTGGAATAAAGTAATGAAGTTTTGAATTCTTGTTTGTCGTTTGTATGCCATAATTGATTTGACGTCGAAAGTAATGCCTTGTGATGACTATTACTATATTTAAACTAAGAAACAAACATTTTAAAATTTTATTTCATTACAAATATTTTTTTTTTAAAAAGATATAAGGTATGGTATAACTTCTTGGGGACACTCCTGTAAGACCAACATAAAACATTTACAGCTGATTCAAAACGCCATGGTAAAATTGTTAGTAAGTAAAACAGTTTTTAAGCAAAGGCGAGACATTGATATCATGTACAAATCAATTAATGTATTACCTGTTCGTGGTCTTTTGTGGCATAAAATTCTACTGCAACATATATCTGAAAGTCCGTATAAGACAGTGGTGGATCATGTACACAATACACGTTTCACACAAAATATAGGAATGATAGTGCCAATATTTCAAAATAAATATGGTCAACGAACCCTTGAATACATTGTACCATTTATATTTAACAAATTGCCGTACGAATTTAAAAACAATTGTCCTATGATGAAATTCTCACTGATGTTAAAGTGTTGGCTTTTGGAAAGTAACCTTGTGTATTGATGGTAACAAATATGACGGTCTCCTTGGTTGTATAGCTCCTAGATATCTGGTGTACTTACTGTTACGGTGTTACTATTATATTTAAGTCTATCCTCATTGTAACCAACCTGTACTGCTGTTTTATGTATATATGTACATTTAAAAAAAAAATCATTCCTTAATTTATTTAATACTTACACATGCTTTGATATTTCTGATATTTACGTAATAGTTATATTTTTGTAATATTTAATGTTTTTATAATGTTGATATTTTTAAAAGTATTGATGTTTTTATAATATTGATATTTTTATAATATTGATACTTTTATAATATTGGTACTTTTATAATTTTGATATTTTTATGATATTGACATTTTTATAATATTATTTAAATCGGTGTTATAAAATTGGACTCTTGTATCTCAATAACAAAACTGGAATGCTTTTACCATTATTTGTTCTCTTAAATTTTTTTTTTCAACTTATGTACAGCACAAGATGCATGCGCCTAAATATAATAATTTTGCCCTACATTTGTATGATGATTGTAATTTATTGTTGTATTATATTATATTGTTGAAATAAACTCCTGCTGACAAGCTACTTGCAGTGGCTTAGCGGGTATAAGTTCCCACTGTATATAATTAATATTATACAATAAAACAAAATAAATAATAATAATGAAGTTCTTAGGTACCTCGTTGTGTTTTCCATTTTGAAAATATTCTACCCAAACAAACCTTCTTTTGAATGTGTCATTTGTGGGTAACCAGAATGGTATATCTATGTGTTAACCTCAATGCAACATGGCGGGTTTAATGTCTTTTATATTAATTTTAAAACGTTATCGCAACAGTTTTACATATTGGATTTCATTCAAACTACGCTCTACATCTTCCCGGCACTAATGAGAACAAACTGTGCTATTTTCAGCGAAACTTGTCAAGTAATTTTTGAGAAAATCGAAGACACATAGACAAACAGTTATTTTTATACTAGATATATACTCCAAAATAAAAAATAAAAAGTGGCCAAGTCAAAGATCTCGTTTTTGGCAGATTAAGATTGAGGATTTTTGGATGGATGCTCACATTTTCGCAAGTTGAGATATTTTTTAATTAAAGTATATTTTGTTTCATATACGCAAAACATATTGTGATTTGAGAAGACGTGAGTCTGTATCTATGCAAAGGACTTGAGTCTTAATATGCCAATGGACAGGGCTCTTGACTTGGAAAATTTTTCATTATATGCACACGATATATGTATTTCGGTATTTATTTCCGCATTTATATAATCTTGATAGTCTGGTACTTCTAGAAACCTTTTCCTTTTTCAGTGTCAGCATTTCATTATGCCTCAAATTAGGGATGCCATCATTTTAATAAAAAAGGTTAGGTCGTTTATTTTTGGTCTGTTAAAAAGTTGTAATATTTGAAATATTCATAACGATGAGTAATTTATATGCTCTAAAGGTATGTCATATTTTAAATCGATGAATTTATGAAATGAGGTGAAAAATGATTTGAAAGAATATTTTGAAAATAGTTGCATGAACTGCTTTACGCCATGTTTAGTAACCGGTTCTGAGAACTTTCTCAACTTTACGGTGCGAGTAGAGTAATAAATATATTATACGTTTATCGGTTGAAACCTGAAACCCATATCAATCCCGACGTAATATGAAATCACGCACCACGTAAAATGCGGCTCATTGGCTTTTCTCAGTCAAGGCTTTCGGTTTGAGCTCGACCGCGTCACGTGGGACGTGCCACGTGTCGGGACGTCAATCGGTCAACTGAATCGGCACTATATCATCGTGATTAGTGGTTTGACTGTAGAATATGCGGGATAAGTCATGTTTGGTCATTTTTTATTATTTTGCAAAAGATATGGAGTGAGAGAGGCATGAGACTCGTCCGAGCGTCGATTTTCCCCATATTCCAGTGTGTAAACATGGGCACTCAGAGCCAGCGAAAGGAAGCGGATGCTGAAATGTGGTGCTGGAGGAAAATGCTAAGGATTCCATGGACATCCAGGCGCATAAGTATGTCAATTCTGGAAGAGCTTTGCATCCACAATATGCTATCAACTGTCTGCCTACAGCGTATCCTCAGATTATTTGGACATGTCACTCGCCAAACCGAGAACTCCAACTTGGAGAAACTCATGGTCACTACCAAAGTGGAAGACAAGAGAAGTAGAGGAAGGTCACCGATGCATTGGAGTGACCAAATCTTGCGGGTGTTCGGAACGTCGGTGACCGCAACTCTTCACGCAGCGCAGGATCGCGAGGAGTGGAGGAGCCTTGTTAACGAAGGAGTTTGGAGTGGGGGTCACGATACTCAGCAATGAGGAAGCGATTAAAGAAGAATTGTTCTAGTCTGTAAGTTCTGAGCCAGCTAATGCAAGTTAGATTGGCTATAACCAACACATTTTGGCAGTTTTGTAGTCTATATCGCGCTAACTAGCTAAAGTTTTCGTTTACGTTAAGAGACAAATGCGTAAGGCAAACGCAAAAGATGACGCTGCGTTTTGAAAACTGTCAAAATGTGTTTTTTTCGGCCATTTTAACTTGCGTTAGCTAAAAGTTACATACTTCGGTCCCTGCTTGCCACTCCTACCGGAGGGAGACTTTCTCAGGACAATGTATACGAGTATGTCTAAAAGTGCGTTCTTTATTTTACTCTCAATACGATTAATCGAAGGTTAACTATCTCATAAAAAAATACTGTTTGTTTCGGACAGTAGAGACTTATCACTAAAAATATTATATTTGAAATAATTAAGGCCTTTTATAAGGTCCCAACTGCTCCCAACAGTTTGGAGCCAGTGGGACTATGGCATCCCTAATTGGGGTATGTTGTGCAGCTGAAGGTATTGAGGGGCGGAACGAATTGGGGAAAAGGAAGGAGGGGAAGTACCTGGCTATTCAGACATGGTCACCAAACACGGCTAAAGCCATTTACAGCAACGTTTCGATTCTGAATGGTGATCTTTCATCATGGCGATACTGTCAGTATCTACCAATCTGGAACGTGCGGCAAATATATTTTAATTAATTAATTGTGGAATAACATAATTTAATTACATAAAATTTACTTGCCGATTCGTACCCAATGATCGTAACCATTCAACCACGCAGATCGTCGAACGTAATGTTTATGGTTCATCAACTATTTCACATATTCATTTCTACATGACTCATATTTTTGAAAAGGTCCTCTGTTCGCCTTTATTTAAATGAAGTCATCCTACGCTTGTCTATAGCTTTCAAGATTAAATGATGTCTACGATCGAGGAACTCTAATAAATCCGTAATTTATTTTCGGCCCTATGATACGTTATATTTGCAAATTGTTCCTTTAGTATCTGATGCATTCCTGTAGATATAAGAATAATTTCTGCATATTAATACGTGTAGAAAGTGTTTTTATCTCAGTCCAATAAATAGGGAAGCAACTGGCGCAATCAGCCAGTTGTCCGACGACTTTCGTGAAGTCTGTATTTCATTTACAAAATCCTTACCCAAGGCTCCAGAAGCGAATGCCGGCACTTTTTATTCGTATTTATAGTTTGTATTGTTATGGTGGTGGAAAGGGGGAAGAAGCGGAGGTCGGAAAGGAGGAAAGCCCCACGATGGAAACCACGTCGGGCGGTAGCATTAAGGGTGCCAGTATTAAGGTGTGGGATGCTGAAAGGAGGGCGGTAGGCAAGTGAGAGGCGGCGCAAAAATAACCGTGCGATTTACGATTTACCCGGAGATTGTATTCTAGGCGGGTTCCGGCGTCGTCAGGACATTAGCTCAGTTTCGGTACAGTAAGGAGATTTCCTCTCTCTCAAGGGTCAAATGAGTCGACAGGCGGCCTTATAATTGAAGGACAGGCGTTTTCTATTCTGCTTAAATGACGAGATGGCGTACTTTCAGTTCAGAATTTATTGTAACAATGACATGGTCATACAGGTTATATGCAGGGTACGCCAAGTTGTTGGCACCTACTCTGTTCTAGACTTAGACTATTCCTCTCTCTGATGAAATTCTAACCGGGCAAGTTAATGATGGTAAACACACAAGTACAGCACATAAAAAGAGAGAAGGGGTGGGCAGCGTACTTGATCATGTTGGTACAGCGACGCCATATTCGTGGGGTTGACTGCGGGGTAGTTTACAATGAGCACAGGAATATCTTCGCACTGAGTTTAATAGTTAATAACAGGTCACCTTAGGTGTTTTACAAGGTAGTATGGGAACGATCTGCTAGGGGCCTCAGACCCTCATCCAATTGATGTTTCCAATGGCGGACTCGAATGATGCAATAAATGAACCAAGCCGCGAGCTCCAACGGAGCACGCTGGTGTTAGCTCGGAGGTCAGGAAGAGAGTTGCTCGCGGACCGCGGAGTCGTTTGGTGAACTGCCTCGTTCCATGCGGCTAGCAATGATCTGTCGCGCTAGCCCTCATTGGTTGATTATTGTGACTTTTGGTGGGTCGTTGTGTTATTGGCTGCCGTGTGGCGGGCTGTTGTGTTATTGTATGTCAGGCTTTTGTAAACGAGAAGCTAGAACTATTCTAGGATCTTTAATTTGTTACGTAACAGTATTCGTAAAGATTTTTGTCCAGAATTTCTAGGTTAGTGTAACAATTTTTAGATTGCAACGATATCCTGTGATATTTTGTATTGGAATATCTATACAAATTCAAGACCAAACGCCATGGTGGTTGTTCCATTAATTTAAGACCCATGTTTCGTACAAAGACTGTTCAATCTCCGGCAAAACCGGACAGTAAATACACGTCAGTCTATAGAAATGATGATTAGATCGAGATTGGATTTCAATTTGGGAGTCGGGTATGGGTACCGGCGCCCCCGGGAACCAATCATTGGATAATTCAGACCACTGCCATAGATCACTTCATGTGGTTCTTTGCATTTGGTGATTTAGCAGAGGTGCCCGGGTTCATGGGGTCAGGTTTGTGCAGGTCTTGGCGGTGGATGCGTCTACCTACCAACTCCAAATGAGGAGAGGCCGGTTGAGGGAAACCCATGACTACCCATCGCACTGTACCATAGTTGGAAGGATGGAATAATACGTCTGTCACTCCTGTACATACTGACTTTCAAATTCCTATCTACCTCTCAAACTTTTTCCATCCTAGAAGTTCCTCTACTTACATTCCTTAAAAATACCCTTTGTACAGCATTCCCAAAGAAATCATATATTGTGTAATTGTAAAAAAAAGATGGTTCGTTTAAAAATAGTATTGTTTCGGGTGTTTAGAAATATTGATGAATATTGTTTTGTTGTTGTTAACTATTTGCTGGATCCATCTGCTTATTAAAGAGCTACTTCGCCTTCTTTGAGTGACTAGGTGTTACCACCGCTAGGCAATAGAGCAGTCGGGTCACGTGCGTGCCTACGTTTCCAATAGTCTGAACCCTTCAATATGCTTCAATATTCAGTCAATCGCAAGTAGCGTACTGCGGTTCTCTCTGCGGTCGGTTAGGTGGAGAGGACAGGGGAAAGCGATGTAATTTACAGCCTATTTTATGAATCATTATACTTTATTGGGGTCTAAGATGGCGGTCTTCCTGAAGCAGTCAATAAGTTCTCGTGATTTGTGATTTTGTGAGACATTTTCAATAAAATATTAATCTCAATTATTGAGGTAGGCCGATCCTCGTACCCAGGGCCGCTTAGAGGGGGGTTCAGGGAGGTATGAATCACCGGGCCCGCAGTTGTGAAGGGGCCCGGAGCCCGAGCTATCGCAATGCCTAATACTTAAAAAGCACCCTTGAGATGAGTTTTCCAGGAAAACGTCGCCGTACAAATCATTGAATTATCATTAAGGTACATAAAATTGAAAATTTTGTAATTATCCTTGTTAATTCTTTTATGTGTTTGATTATTTATTCATCGTATTTAGTTTATTTATTTTTATATTAGACACTAAACAGAAAATTGGTTACAGTAAGAAACAGTTTCCAGAAATTGAAGTTGAATAGTGGGTACCAACGATATTATGTAATATATATATATATACTATTTATTATTATTTTTAATTGAATGTAAATCAAATTTAATAATGCTGTTAGTAAGTTCTGCAAGTATTTTTGGTTTTTATTATTGTGACAGCTGTTTCGGCGTTCAAGGCTATTTTAAAACTACGATTAATCCACATTGCGACTTATTTATATGATTTTATTTACTCCCACCCAATTCTAATTTGGACGGGTTTTTAAAATTAGTAATTCGTTACCGGTAAAACCGATTTATTTATAAAATAATTCAAATTCTGAATTCTGTGAGTTTTTTCTATTTATAATGTGTTTCCCCGTATTTAAATGACAATTTTTTCTAAATTTATTTATTTAATTGTTTTATATTGTTTTGTTAATGTGAACGTACCGAGAAGCGGTGAATACATAATTTTCTTTGCTTTATTAATTAATGTTATATTAGGATCATTCATTCGTTTATTAATTTATACATTTTAAATAAATTTAATCTAATACCCGTTATTTCTATAAGTAAGGGTTTAGGCTCGTTGTTCTCAAGCGGGACGTGATTATTAACTAAGAGATATTCTGTGAATTTTGAAGAAGTGCTTACTGCTAGTATCTTATTTATTTTGTATTTACCGGGTAACATGTGTACTGTATAACTTTGTGTGTATGCGTGCATGTGTTTGTAGGTGTGAGAAGTAGTGATATACTTATTATAGAAGTGATGCCATATGTATGCGCATTGAACAGTGTATATAATATAATTCTACCACACAGTACCCAAACATACTAAAATAGTACAATACCCAGGCCTGGTCTTCCAAATGGGGTATGTTAAATTTGATAAAAATCTTGCATGCGTTAATCGTTATGTTTATATTTGATATAATTCATATGCTCGCAACACAAATAGAAAAAAAAAACATTGTTCGCATCTGAGAACCGAATCTAGCACCCCTGTCTAGCGGGAAACCACTTAAACCACTGAGCTAAGGATACTTATTTTTTTCCGTCCGTTTCATCGATATCGTACTTTAATTTTAAGAAAGATCCTTAAGTAAAATACAACATTTTTTGCCTGACTCTTTTTGGTAAGGCTGGGGTACAGGGTTCGATTTCCAGATGCGACAAAATCATTTTTATTTTCCGTATCTTTTTCTGTTTCATATTTTCATTTTAGATTTGTTAATATTATCTTCAAAGAATAAATTATATTACATTAAGGTTTACAAGCTTCAATCAATAAGTCTTTATCCCTCAAATTTATTATCATTTGCTAAACGTTCAAGCGGAAAAATCGCTCGAACACCCCGAGGAATGACGCGGAAGTTTATCGCGAAAGAGTATTGTGAATAATGTTCACTTGTCATGAATGTATAAATATTTTCTTATTTTGCAACACTCTTTGAAACCGAATATATGTAATAGATGTAAATACACACCAGGTCGAAAAACTGTTTTATGCCATTGTCTATATCTGTGACTATGTCTTTCACTAAGCTTAGAAGGCGAAGTTATCACTAAAATCACTAATTATATTAATCTATACTGCGAATCGGATGCCATTATAAAAACCAAAAAAATACGCTTCAAACGGCATCCTTGGTCGAGGGGTAAGGCTCTAGACTACGAATCCGAAGGTCGCGGGTTCAAATCCCGGCGTGCAATCACAATTAATTAATTTAAAAATAATATATACTATATTTGCGCACGTTCCAGAGTGGAAGATAGTCTGAGTATCGCCTTGGTGAAAGACCACCATTCAGAATTGAAACGTTGATTGCAAAGGCATGTAGCCGTATTTGATGACCAGATCTGAATAGCCAGGTACTTACTCACCTTACTCTCCTCCTTCTCTTACCCTCCCCAATACCTTCAACCCCACAACATTCCCCAATTGGGGATGCCATAGTCTCACTGACTCCAGACAGTTGGAAGCAGTTGGGACTCTTGTGCGGTATTCATATTAAAAAAATTAACTATTTCCTAGAAATTTCTTTCATAAGAATTAAAACTAAATTTGTTAATTACGTTGTAAACTACTAAATAACATATTTTTTCATTAGAAAATTATGGACGCATGTAATAACAAGTAAAAAAAAAACTGCTTTATAGCTAAAATTATTTGTGATTCCCTTAATTATTTTTTTTTCTTTCTCTCAAAAATTTTCACAAAATAAATAAAACCCCCCTTTGCGCTCACAACAAATATTTGAACACTTCGTTTGCCAAGCGAATTTTGTGTCTATTACCTATATTCATAGTGGCATAAAACACACAGCTTGCAGCAATATTTTTGGATTGCTTATTCCTCTTAAGGGAGAGAGGGACATCGGAGGGGGATTATTTATTAATTCGGAATAATGATACTATTATTACGCAATACGATAAACGTAATATTTTTAAAGTAAAAATATTTAACACATTTTTTTTTTAATTAATAATCTGTTGAACATCATCAAAAAATACTTTTCCTTTAGATTTCCTTTAAAACGCCGAGAAAAAAAAGGTGTAGTTCCATTTTTGAATGAACACTAACTTTAATGTTTTTTAAATTCTGAATGCAAAACATTATTTAAGTTTATTAAAAAAACGTATCGAGAAAGGAATTCAATTATTTGTCTACTTTTTAAATTATTCTAATATTTTTAAGCATACACAGAGGACGGTCATAATTATATTAAACGTTATATAAATAAATTCATGTTTTAGTCACGAAATAACTCCGATTACAATTTTATTTAGCCATACATAATATTTTTAGATGTTGTTCTCACTTACAGTAATTTATTTATTTTTTAATCAAAACAATTTGTTTCGAAATGTCTAGTAAGATACTTGCTGTTGGATGGTTTAGTAATAAAATCTAAAATTCAGGCAATCTCGACATAATTGCATTCATCTCTCATCTCTCATCCCCTCTAAGCATTTATTCCGGTTTTATAGGTATGATACTTGCATGTGCCAGGAAGTCCTCGATCTGCCCGAGGTTGTAAATCTTGGACTTCGGATTGATGGATTGAATATATCGAGAAAATCTTAACGTGAATGGGTGATTGTTATTCAAACTACAATAAATAAAAACACTATTGTTATTAACATTGAGAACGTTTATGATGAATAATACAAATGGTCTAGCGATGGTTGAATCTCTCTACAGAAAGTTAGTGAAAGCTGTTGTGTACTGAGAATTCCATGAGAAAAGAATAAACAATTATGAATATTATTGTTACTGTATCCTGCCAGGTGTTGCCCTCATTAAAAAATTATAAATTTTGCAAAGCAAGCCTGGTCTTTTTACTATTACAAGATAAATGGTAAATTGTTCTACTTGTGGCATGGAAAAATTGACAAATACATATAAATTGGTGTGCATACGAATATGAAAATCAGTGGTACACAACCCGCGGCTAGCGGGTTTATTTCATGCGGCCCGCGGGCCATTTCGTACAGCCCACTTGACTAAATAAAATTTCAAAAAGTTTTCGGTGAATCTGGTTAAATAAACTTTTCTTGGTTATTGATTTATTTAAGTAACAAAATATTACGCAGTGAAAACCAACGTTTTCACTGACGTCAATATTTCAATAACATATCAAATATTAACATTTTTTCAAACATTTCAACTCTGTTCCCATTATGCCTTAAAATGCTAAAAAACTACGTTTTTATACAGTTATTAATCTCGTTTTCATTTGAAGACAATACAAAAGTAGTTTAACTCAATTATATACCTTTCCAAACTCTACAGTTTTTTAGAATAAAGAAACTAAATTAAAACAACCAAAATTATTCTCAAAGAAAAATAAGGAAAATAACCTGATTTTTTCGGTTCATCGTTTAATGTCGGTTGTAGGGTTTCTTCCTGAATATTGCAGAGGTCCATAATCCTACCTACACGTGATTGTCGAGTAGTGAAACTCATGTTTTGTTAACAAAAATTGTGAAATATTAAAACACAAACAAGGGCGTCATTTCACCAACTGTTCATACTAATTAGGCCTTTGAGTTCCTGCGTCACAAACTTTATTACAGATTTCGTCTATGACATACAATTAACATGATGAATTTCTGAACTTTTCGCTGCAATATTGACTGTTGAGTCTGTGCTGCACGAAGATATTATAGTTGTCTATAAAACTTCATACAAATATAAAATTTGAGTCAAATGGCGCTTAAGTGTGTCTGGTTCTTAGCGCCTCAATTGATAGATACTTTCTGAGCGATATGCTGCCGGTGTAAAAAGGTATTCCGATGGTCAAAATAAGGTAATGAAATTATCCAAAATTAAAAAAAAAAACACCGCACTTTAATACAGAACAGTAATCCCGGTATTTAGACAAGCCCAGAACTGGGATTACGGTGTCTAGAAAAGTTCGGGATTCCCTGGATCCGGGTATTGAAAGCCCTAGTTGAAATGGTATCAAGCAGTTTTCAATTCAGAAATCCCATAGCCATGTCATAACTAAGATGTTACACAACAACAACGTCATAATATTGAATTGATTCAATGTACAATTATTAGGACAGTGATGTAACTCCCTGTGGCTTTACAATAAGCCAATTTGGCATGTCAGCGTTACTTAGGAACAATCAAGGTTTATGTAAGTTAAGCAAAACAGTAATCCTGGCTTAGTTCAGTGTCCGCTTGTATTGTGATTATTTATTTACGCCCACTACAGGCTTTTACGTGGAAATTTACAAATAACATTGAAAATTTACATTTGTATTATAAGAGATAATATAAAAAAGAAACCACACAATTTGACGTTTTTATCCAGAGTTAAATAGTTTCAAATAACCTAGCTCTACTCGATAAAAACACCGTACTAATGCATGCTTAAACTGTAACATTGATGTGCCAAATATGTCAACAACTTCGAAGTATTTGTTCCCCAGATATTGAATCCGTCGCATGTGAGAATAATATTGCGACGCTGTAGTTGAATTGTCATAATAAAATGGTAGCTACTGTTTTGTCCTACCACGTACATGAAAACCAATTAAATATAGCAGTTCAAGGGTATAAAACATTCCTATTTTAATCAAACACGTTAAATCGCAAATAAATCTACTTTCAGATAATTTTACTAAAATTAATGAATAAAGTAGATAATAATAATAATAATAACAAAGCATTTATATAGCGCAGTTTTGTGTTCTTTCACTTCAAGTGCGCTTTTCACATCGTAGTCTATGCATTCTCTAGAAATACCCATTCTTAAAGTTACGTATCTTCATCTTAAGAATTTACGTTGGATTCTTTCAATATAGTAAAAATGAACTTCATAATTGTATTCGATATGACTCCTCACTAGTGATATATACGATGTTTTTATAGTATTGAAGTCACTTGATACTGTAATGTGATTATTGGTGTGGAGTGAAATAACTTCTTTTTAGAATTTCTCCTTTCTCATATTAAATTGCCTTGGTAACATTGTAAAGTAAACAAAAAAATTATCAAATTCTTTCTTCATCTTCAGATGGCACACTGACCATAAAGTTTTACAAAAAAAAGTGATTTTTTTTCAGAAAATGCAAGCAGACAGATTCATCGGTTGATCTAGTTTAACGCAGCAAATCAGTCACAAACAGACATCAACCCGTAACGCACCGTCGTTGAAATATCGGGAACTTGATTGCGATCTATTTGTATAATAACTAAAGGCATTTTAACCAAAGTTTGTACATTGCGTTTTTGCGATATCCGACAATTTAGATTGATTTTTTAATTACTACATATTATAGAATATCGAAAAGTTATATATTTTTAACAGGTTTTTAACGGTTAAACAAAACTGTTGAACCTGCATATATTTATAATAAATTATTCAGTTCGAAAAGTTGTGTATTTTTACCATGCTCCACTTCTACATTCAATTAAACTTGTCGTATTTCCAATAGGTTAAATTACATGTTTTTGGAAAATATATAGCTTAAAGCAGAAGCTCCTTCAAGCGATACAAGTGTCTCATTCATTTAATCAGCTTAGTTTCACGGTACTTTTCACTGATACTTTATACTATGTATTCACTGATAATTTGATTGAAGTGTGAAGTTAGATGGATAATGTTCATAGAATGTATTTAATATTTTGTATCAAAGGTGGTGTTTGTTAATAAACAAGGTAGAGAAATAATATGTGAGCTTCTCATATCTAAAAAAAAAACAACATTTAATAAACAAAATTTTTGCCTTTTTTAATTTTTTATTATTAATTATTTTTATTGAGATTTAAAAACCTCATTTTAATATCTAATCATTGTAGAAAATAATATCAACATAACCTAAATGAATCGTGAAAACGGAAAAAAACGACGGAATATGAAAAAGATTTCTGTCGCATCTGAGGCTCAAACCCAGGACCTCTGCCTATCCGGGGCAATCATTATAAAGATAGCTGCCAATAATATGGGATAAAAAATGCCCCGGATAGGCAGAGGTCCTGGATTTGAGTCCCAGATGCGACTGAAATCTTTTTTTATTTTCTGTCATTTTTTTCCGTTTTCATGTTTCATTTAGGTTACGTTAATATTATTATCTACAACGATTTTCTCTTTTTGCTTATGTACAATACACATTATATGTACATACACGCATGTATACATACACAATATAGACGTACGTGTATATGCACATGTATATATCTGCATGCATGGTAGGTTAAAAGCAAAATATTTAAAGGACTTGAATAAGAAAAATGTTAATAAAAGTAAAGAATGTAAGGGATAGCTTGAATTAAATAAACTTTTTTGTAATAAATTTAGTTACTAGGTGTGTGGAAGTATTAAGTGATTCTAGAATTATTGTGATTATCAAACACAAAGCTGATGACGTTTGTGAAATTGTAAGAGGGACATAATTATAGATTGCAACAATAATGCCAAATATAAATACATATAGACAATGAAGTTAGTTATGATAATCTTTTGAAAATTTAAAATTTATATATGATATTTATATGTTTGTGATTATGAAAAAAATAAAAATAAAATTTGATTTTGTGTTCACATTTTGTTATTACCAATTGAATAGCATTAAAGAGTTTAAATATTCATTACCAAATTATTTGAATAATCGCATCTGTAAATTACGATATTTTGTTATGGCAGTTAGTAAATTATTTTCAAGACTACAATTTTTATCGACATCTGATGAAATTTCTATTTCGGCGAAATGGGATTTTGTGAGATTTTTGTGATCATGTTTTATTTATCTTCTATATTTAAAAATAAGAGTGTCTGTGTGTGTGTTTGCTTTTTTATACAAATCTCAGTTTTATTAGAAGCATTAGAAACAAAATAGAAGCATTAGAAACAAAATTGACGAAATTGAAGAAACTCTAAAAAACATTTCAGAAACAGTTCATATTCTCGTAATCACGGAAACCTGGCTACGTAAAGGAGAGGAAACTTTTTTCAATATTGCCGACTACTCTGGAAATTTTGCTTCCCGTGAGATGGACAGAGGAGGAGGAGTCGCCATTTACATGCATAATACACTCGACAATAAAAAATCGAAGAATGCGGCAGTGAAAATACCTTTCTAGGAATTAGGATTACGGCAAAAAATATTAAACCTCTAAATCTGTATGTTTTTTACCGTAAGCCGAACTCAAATATAACAGACTTCTTTGACTCTTTAGAAATAATATTAAATAAAAACAAACAAGACACATTACTTATTGGAGATTTCAATATCGATATTTCAAAAGACACTGATATTGCACGGAAATATATTCACACCTTGAAATCGTATAACTTTTATGTATGTAACACAATATTTCCCACAAGAGTAACTAACAACACCAGCTCGCTAATAGACCACATAATTACAAATAGGACAAATAGTTCCGGAAAAATCTCAAATATTGATGATCCCCTTAGTGACCATAATATACTTATATTGGATTATGAAAATTCCCTAAAAAACCTCCCCAATAACAGATCCGCAAGAAACCTATCAAATGCTTACAAAATAAATTATCAAAAATTAAATAACACACTTAAAACTTGTAAATTTACCCATTCGTCTGACGATGTAAACAAAAATTATAATAACTTCGCTGACTATCTCCAAAATGTTATGAATTCGTGTAAAACAAAACTAAAAACTAATATAGGAGACAAAAGACCTAACAATACTCCATGGTTTGATGCAGAACTTGATAGGCTGATTAAAAAACGAAATAGCATATTTAAACTTTGGAATCGAAATCAAGGAAGTATTCCTTTGACAACAGAAAAAAATAAAGCTCGTAATACTGTCACCAACTATAGAAGATATATTAAAACTAAGTATTATACGAATTTGCTTAATGAAAACATGAATAAGCCACAACGAACATGGAAAACAATTAACTCCATTATATCAAATAGCTCCCGAAACCCAACAATAGCTTGTAAATTGCTAGTCATAAATGACGAAGAAGTAAAAGAACCAAAGGAGATTGCAACCGCTTTCAACACATATTTTCTCTCAGTTGGGGAGAGTCTCGCATCAGTCATAAAAACTTCAAAAACTGATTTAAATACCATCTACACGGCACCTCAAGCAAAACAATCTTTTAACATGATCAGGACAAATAAAACAGAAATCTTACGGATCATATCCAACCTCAAATCTAAAGCGGCAGCTGGTTCCGATGGTATAACCTCTCTCCTTCTCAAAAACTGCAAGGAGGAACTGGTGGATGACCTCGTATTCTTAATAAATCTCTCTCTGTCAAAAGGTATCTTTCCAGACAAACTAAAAGTTGCAAAAATTATTCCTATACATAAAGACGAATGTAAAAAAAATGTCCAAAATTATCGTCCAATCTCTATACTTCCAGCTATCTCCAAAATTTTTGAATGTGTCATCAAAGAAAGACTATTGAAATATCTCGAACAAAACAAAATTCTCACCTCAAAACAATACGGTTTCAGACGACGATCTAACACTAAATGTGCAGCTTTCGATTTCATATCAAATCTGCAGAAACATATTGACCATGGAGATTTTACAGCGGCAATATTTATTGATCTAAAGAAGGCGTTTGACACGGTGGACCATAACGTATTGATCGAAAAACTGAAACATTTGGGTATTGTTGGTACTCCTCTGGAACTTTTCAGATCTTACCTATCAAATCGCTTTTCGGCAGTAGAACTGGGTGGAGAAATGAGTGAATTGGGTGAAATAACATGTGGAGTGCCACAGGGATCAATTCTTGGACCGTTGCTATTTCTAATATATGTTAATGACATAACAAAGTGGGGCATTAAAGGAACTCTTCAACTTTATGCGGACGATACTGTAATTTTTTATAACAAAAAAACCTAGCGGAACTCGAAATGGAAATGAATGCCGATGTTTCCCATCTCACAACCTGGTTGAGAATAAATAAACTGACCCTTAACGTAAAAAAAACGCATTATTTACTATTCGGCAACAAGAAAAATTCCAGCCTCGATATCAAAATTGGTGACAACTGCCTCGAAAAGAAAACGACAACAAAATATTTGGGCCTTATAGTAGATTCTCAACTCTCGTGGGATCTCCACATAAATCATGTAAAGGAGAAAATTACCCCCATAACTGGTGTGCTATATAGACTTCAAGGATTACTACCCATTCCGTTACTAACTGCAGTATATTACGCCATGGTACATTCACACATTTCCTATCTCTGCTGTATCTGGGGCTTTGCCTCGAAGAAATTGATTGCTGATCTGCAGGTGGTTCAAAACCGAGCCCTCAGAAATGTTTTTGGACTTCCATGGGACACTCATGTCAGGGACATCTACTCAGTTTCCGGTATCCTTCCAATCACGATCCTTCCTAAGTATGAAATCACCAGCACCATCCTACAAATTACTCAACAATCAACTCACACTAACGTCAAGCCACTTTACAATCAAGACATCCACAACCACAATACTCGAAATAACAATAAAATCCGCATTCCTCAAACACACACTACAAAATATGGAATAAAATCTTTAAACTACATTGCCTACACACTTTATAATTCGCTTCCAGATATGTACAAAACCATCCAGAAAAATAAAAAATCCCAAAATGATGGTATAAAGGAATACTTTTTAAGGATATTTAAAAATGAAAATCAGTAAATCCATATTTGTATATTTTGTTGTTCCCTTATATGTTTTCTCTTGTGTGTTGTTCTATTTAACTTGGCCTTATAAAATTATTTCTGTCTGTATGTGAAACTTCTATTTTTGATATTTTGCTGTCAATGTAAAATTGTATGTACTATCTCCTACTTATGTATTGTAAATTCCTCCCGTCCTAAAATGAGTTTTGAAACTCATCGGGATTGCTTTAGCAAGAAATAAATATATAAAAAAAAAAAAAAAAAAAAAATTCTGAGCTTGATGAAATTTTGAACACTTGACCTCTAAAATAAGAGGAAGGTCACTGTTTAAATGAGATTTCGAAAATCCAGCCCCATGCCCTTTTCCCACCCTTTAAACAAAATTTTTGTAAATAATTATATCTGCCATAATTTTGCTTCTTCTACATAGGTTAGGTAATTACGATAGTGTTTCGTAGCACCTTAAATTTCAGTACTGGTAGAAAAGACACAGCGTCTCTACTTGACGTCCATGGCTCAAATACAGTAACCCATTCGTATGAATATTAAATTCTTCGCCCACAATTCCGAATGCAAATATTGAGTTTGCTTTAATTGCAAAAAAATCGCGTTAAGTTATCAGATCTGATTAACAAGGTACCTCCTAACCTTCCTTTACCTCATCTCCGTTATCTCACCACTTTTTAAGCCTTACAAAATGCCAGAAATTAGGAATGTAATACTCACACTACTCTAGGCATGTAAAATGACGCTGTTTCTAAGGAGCTCGTTTCTTTAAAATACTAGTAGAACAAACACAGAATTTGCACTTAAGTTCAAATCCGTAGTAATTATTATTTGCCAAGCGAAATCAAACCATTATTTCACACAATTTTATTATTTTCCCAGTGTGCCCCTAGACATAAATTAGCACAAACAATGCAGGGAAGGTTCGGAATATTAATTGACTGATTGGAAGAGACATTGATATGATGGGACGTTAATAGGTTGTTTTGTCAGGACCCATCGGGTCGTGCCCGATCGTCCCGGGCTGCAGAACAATGGCAGCTATGACTTTAATATTATTGACACCCAGAAACTATAATTTCCGTGATTGACACGATGACCTCTGTAAATCATATTGCCAGCCATTTAAATAATGTCTATATCAAGTAACAAAAAAAAAACATTTTGCACAAATTTCCCAAGTTTTCATCATGGCCTGTGATTTTTCAAGTGTTATAACTACTAGCATCGTCGTATTATATTATTAGTTTATTTGAGCGGTGTGGAGCGTGACGTTACCATTACATGAGCAATATTGGATAGAAAATTTATAAGACATAGTATAAAGAATATGCTTATAAGTCACTCAGTTTATTTAAATATAGACCAGTTATAGATTATTACATACTAGTATAACAAGTGTGGCAAGTGTAGCAAGTGTAGCAAGTGTAGCAAGTGTAGCAAGTGTAGCAAGTGTGGCAAGTGTGGCAAGTGTGGCAAGTGTGGCAAGTGTGGCAAGTGTGGCAAGTGTGGCAAGTGTGGCAAGTGTGGCAAGTGTGGCAAGTGTGGCACGTGTGGCAAGTGTGGCAAGTGTGGCAAGTGTGGCAAGTG
>JAHDVE020006161.1:0-19190 GCA_022606495.2 Halesus radiatus
AACGAATCATACCAATTTTAATAATAATAATAATAATTATAAACCGTGGCAACACAATAACTTCACGAACAACAAACCCGGACAGAATTTCGGGGTTCGAAATAATAACATGTCGCAACAAAATAATTCTAAATATCTAGGAAACCCACAACGCCGTAACGAGGATGTTAGTATGAGGACAGCGCCTATGCCACGCTCGTTCAAAGGCCCAGTCATAGACTTGGGTAATGGACGTACGGCACAGGAGCTATTTCAATGTGATCACGGAGGCCAGGATTTTTGGGCGAACGAAGAAGATCCCCAAAAAACCTCGTCCAACTAAACCACATTCATTAATTTATTTATTGTAATGGACTTCCATATGTAGAAGCTCCATAAAACATAAATTTTTAATCGATACTGGTAGTTCAAATCATTCAGGCTCTACTCATATATATATATTTTTTTTGCAACTAAATTAACAAAGAATTTTCGGTACGAACGGCGCACACCATAACGACCCATAGAGGTACGGTTGTGACGCATTTTGAAAAAAAAAAAAAAAAAAACTCCAACAAAGCAAGTTCAACTATTCCATGTAATGGACATAATCGAACTTGATGAATTATTGGAGAATAATGAACGTGGCTGTACAAACCATGTAGCCGACTTATTATCTAGAGTAGAGATCCATCATAGTGAGGTTAGTGATGATCAATACTCGTTACGAGTAGAAATCACTTCGGATGCCCAGAGTGTCGCCGACACCATGCATAGCCATGTGGACGATAATGGAGGACTCCCGATTCGTCACAAGCATCCACCCCCACGTATGAATAGGATATTTACAGAATCATGTAATCAGGAATTACGTAAATTGAAAACAAAAGAAGCAGGTACGGATCATGTTTGGTGTATCCCCCTCGATAATGCGCAATGTATATTTTTAAATTATGTAAAATATTTAAACAAGAATAAATATGCGGTAATTATCAATGACGACAAGTTATACCAAATCGCCAGTGAATGTTGTAGAAAAGAACTGATTACAGTTATATTTTAATTACAATAAATTTATAAGAAATAATAATATAACCTTACCTAATGTAGGCTTAGAACGTTTAAAATATTTAATTGACCATAATAAAGCATTGATAGATAACCTTATTGTAACTAGACATAAACGAGGTCTTACAAATGGTATCGGGTCGGTAATTAAATTAATAACGGGAAATTTAGATGATAATGATATGAATAAGATAACGCAACAAATGGAAAGTAATCTACATTTGAATCAACAACGAATCTCTGTTACTTCGAAAACCTTAGAAGATTATTACACTAAACTTAAAAATATTTCACTTAACCAAGTAGTTATATGGGCTCAAATAAGCCACGATCATTATGAAGATCAAACTGATTTGTTGATCACACATTTAATTTATCAAACGGAAACAATAACTGAATTAGTAACTAGAATCACGGAAGCAATTACCTTTGCCGCTCATGGAATGTACCACCCTAGCATTATTAAACCAAAAGTCTTCATGGACTCAATATCACAAATAAATTCAGAAAACTTATTTTCTAAAGACTTTGATATTATTCAACGCTTTTTACAAGTTCAACTCATAAAAACCAAGCAAACCTTGCATTTTATTCTATCACTTCCACTAGTAGAGAATACAATATACATGTATAATGAAATTATTCCCATAATATCCAAACCAGGTACCCAATGCTTCCAACCCCACCTCCCATCCAGACGAATATTGAGAGATGGAAAACAAATGTATGTCGCAAGCAAATGCCAAATAATCTCAGACCAAAACAGCTTATGTAACAAAGAAGTAAATACCATTGATGATTGCACCACCTTGGTGTTAGAAACCCAAAACGAGCAGAACTGCAGCCTTCACAAGATCACATGCCCAGAAGAATATACCCATATTATAGGAGACAATATGATGTATGTATTTCGTGACAAGCCCACCCCACTACAAGCACATTGCCTACAACATAAACAGAGTATTGTTATTTCTAAATCAGTACTCGTGACCAACGATGAATGCAGCATACAAGGAAAAACATTTAATATGGGACGGACTATAAACAAGGAAACATTAGTCATTACGTATTCCAGAGAAGAACTACATGTATTACAGTTACCCACATTACATATGGACGAAATAGAAAAACCACACGAAGATTCCAGCCAGCATCACCACCAACGTGACAGAAACCACCTCCACCAGTGGAAGTCTACATATCACACTAACAAGTTGCCTAATAATAATGGCAATTGGATATATCCTATGGAAAATATGTAAACTCTTCGCATCCCGAAGGAGTTCCCATTTAAAGGGGGGAGAGTTAACTACCCTAGCTGACCTTCACCTCCAAGAAGACAACACAGGACGCCCCGTACTTCATTCCTCACTTCATCTTGTCTAGTAGATAAAATAGTGCATTGAACTCTCAAATAAGATTACATTATCTAGTTCCGTCTTATATCGATGCATATGTACTCAATACAAAACGTCAACATCCGTTGCGTAACTGATAATACTATTTTGTTGTTTTGTACCAAATAAACTTTAGATATTAGATTAATCAGGACAGCTATAAAAGTGGCTGCCTCACCCTAAGTGAATTAATCTATCTTGTCGAGTGAATCCAAGCAGTTGCTTGTCGTATTGCTCACATGATAATTCCTTTTGAAATTGTACGTTACTTGTTGTATTTTAAATGTTATAAAATAAAGGATAATTAAATCCAAATATTGTTTAATTATTTGAATCAAAGTGAACAAGAAAAGTTAACTCACGCGAAGAATAAGAATAACAAAGAACTGTTAAACTTCTCCTATTCCGTACAGTTAGTGCGAGCTAACGAAGGCGACCATCCATCAAAACATCTGGCCGGGCATCCTTGTAATCCGGTAGTTTATTCATCTAGGTCTACTGGTAGATACAGCCCGTATATCCCAGATAGCCCATATCCCATATTATAGCCCATGGACCACATAGGCAGTGGCCCACATACCGTCCTCCCTTCCTCTGGGAGTCAACAAAGGTTCAACTCTCCGCCTGAAGAATGTTTAGGTAACTTTAGGCCTTTATGGAAAAGTTTTACTGCGTGCCGTTTTGTAAAAGCCGCAATGTAATGTATAATATTTAATATGGCTAATGGTTCCTCTTGTAGAATATTATGTGATACGGACATGCTTTCAGGGAATGTTAACAAGTACCTACCACGTGAATAACATTAAACATATATTTTGTGATAATATAATCATATTCGTCTGTCCTATGCCCACTAGGACTGTTTGATTAACCCCCTCGAGGGAGAAAGCTCGTTACAATTATCGTGAATGTTTGTTTTAACAGGAAAGCGCGAGACATAGTAATAATAAACATCAAATGTAGGCTGTACTTTTAAGTGTCAGACTGTAACCTGCCTAAGGTTACAGTCTGACACTTGAGGGCGCTGCGATCGTTTAAAAGGTTTTAAATGTAACACGATGGCTAACAGGAAAATCAAACAAAGTTAAAAAAAAAAAACAATAGCGTTTTTGTATTTCTGAAATTTCATATATCGAAATAACCATGTCTAAATGTTAGATAAAAAAAGTGTTGCCATAGTAGTGACATTTTATAGTTTCAAAAAAATAAATATCTACAATTATTTGCCAAGCTTATATGTATGCTCTAAGTAAATTATTAGGCAAAAACTTTGCTGGTCTTTAGCTGCTGATATTTTGTATATTGAACCATTTATGCCTCGGATCAGTGCTCAATTTTTTTAAAGCGACTTTTAATTTAATATGATTATTCATTAAATATATTTTAAACGCAGAGAGATTTGTCACATCATATACGTGTTAGTGATAGTCATATACGTATTAGTCACATCATATACGTGCATGGTATATACTGTGTAATAAAACTAGTGTTAGTTCTTTCAAGACAAGGGAGGGATTTTTTTAAAGTTTGCTTATTGTTGAAAAATGATCCATAAAAAATTGTCTCAAAACTGGGCAGGAATTGGTACATGTGGAATTTACAGGGTCTAAATTTTATTAAATTGACAAAATTAACGGAAATATTGAATAGAATTCATAAAATTGGTAAACAAATGCATATACTAGTCTCATAAATTCTTCCACTGCGTTAAAAACTATTTTGTCCTCATTTAATGTCAAAATAAAGAGATAGTATTAAGAACGGTAATTGTTTATTTATAAAACTAAACATTGGTTCCAAAAATTTACTTAATTTTTTAAATAAATAGAGAAACAAAAAATAACCCCTTTTTATCCTCTGAGTTACATAGTTTAAGGCACATTTTTAAAGTTTTGAAAAAAGAAGAGATCTTAAATCAAATTTTAAACCACTATGCACTACGGTGCTTAATCTAAATAGAGTTTTGGAAATCTTCCTTCGTTAGATACAAAACTAATCAATAATTAAATGTGACTTCTTCGATGAACCGTCACTCAGTGGAGCGGGATGGAAAAAGTAAGGTTTTTTTACAACAGTCACTTCAATACTTCCCGTTGACAAAGTACTGAAAAGTAGTTTATCGGGACTTTTATTCCCCTTTCCTGTCCTAAACTATTCTTAGATTGAAGTTAAACATTGATGTTAATGAACATCGAACGTCAAAGCACTTAATATTGTATGTTTATAAACTTTCTTATATCTTTTAATAAAATATAACGAAACGGAATAGGAACTTTTTAGCTAATTGAGAAACATTACGAAATTTTGGTATATAAATCACTCCAAAACATGCATCACAAATAAAATCATTGTAGACATCTTTGGACAAAATCGAATCATTGCAAGATGAACAAACAAATTCTTGTATTAATGACGGCTGATTACACAATCATTCAGAATCGAAATCGTGTTTGGTGATCAGATCTGAATAGCTAGGGATTTCCCAGCCCTCCTTTCCCCCATCTTCTACTCCCAACTCACTTCAGCCTCACAATATGATCCAATTAGGAATGCCATCGTCGCACTGACTGTGGGCGGCTGGGACTCTAGTGCGATATTTAAATTTTAAAAAAGGAAAAAAAAATGTGGAGAACTCGAGTATTAATCATATTATTAAATTGAAAGCAATAATATGTCTAGACTATCCACAGAATGTTTCATAATCCGAAACAGTTATACCTTTGCGGCCTATGAACAATGAAGTAATCTCCTATATTTGATGTTGATGATATATTTAAAGAGTTAATAATGACGGCAAAATTAGTTAATCGATTTCTCCAAAAATGACGAGCTTTCAAAGTGAACATGGTTAAAACGACTGCTCAAAATGCCAGTGACGTCACGAGACACAAATTCACAATTCGAATGGCAGTACCGCATACTGCCGCGCCAGTCATTTTATGCACCATGACGTCACACGCTTATCGGCCGGCCGGCGAGGTTCTCCTAAAATATCAATATTTTGACGGCTTATATATTCGATATTATTCGGTATTTACATAAAATCTAAAAGTTCTGTCCTCAGAATTTTCGAATCAATATGATACAGTAAATAACATGAAATTTCGCTAAAGGAGACAACCTCATCAGAAAAATTATAAATAAGCCTTCTGTTGAAAAGGTTGTGTACCACTGCCATGTAACTAGTATTCCACAATAAGGGCGCCAAACGAAGCGCGCTGATACAATACGCGGAATATAACGTTTGCAGTTTAATATTCCAAGAGTTATGGAGCTAGTTTTCTGATAGTGGTCGAAGTTTGTTGCCTACATTACCGCCAGAAGGGGAACTGGGAACGGGGAACGTGTCAACCGAAACTAAGCTAAAGCCCATCACGATTGCACAATAATACTCACGTCTCTGCAAACAAAACATTTCCAACGGGAGCCACAAAGAGGGAGGAGAATACTCAAAGGATACGGGAGATGAAAATATCAGGATCAACATTTGCAGTTAACCAATATAGACACAAATATCGAGCTTTCACCCTTTTCCCGGTTTACATGATGACAGTGGTAGGTGGTAACCAAATTTTAAGTAACTGATCGCGTATAAACAGAGCGATTAGTTGTTTTTTTAGGACTATCGTTTAATTAACACTTGCCACGGTCCCAGTGTAAACAGGTCAAATGGGATGAAAGTTGAGCACACGTTGAGACGAGATCTTACCTACAAATCAGTAAAACTGTTGATTGAATTTTAACAGCAAAAACCCTCGAATGGTGAAATCTAGTCATGAAATTGGCACAGTTTGTCGAGTCTCTGATTGCCGAGTATACGCACCTATTTTCAGAATACTACTTCATTTATATTACGAGTTATGAAGCTTTGAAATTTATTGTAAGAAAAAACAGCTTTTAATACAAATATTTATACTCGTACATAGGAAGTTAAACAAAAGGTAAGCAAATAAAGTTTATTATTCTAACATTGGTTAAATACAGGTGTTTTATTTGTGAACCTAACGAGAAAAAAAAAACAAAACAAATCAAGTAAGAGGGAAAAGAAGGATGGGATAGGAGATGCTCTCGATACATTTTATACTCGTGCATCAATTTGTAGTAGTACGCATTACATCGGTTCGATATTTCGAAAGGGTACTACGAAGAATGTCGGTGTTGTTATATTGCGTACAAATATGCATGAATTGGATAATTTATCCAAAGGTTGGTCCTGCACGCGGGGCAAAGGAATATTCATAATTAAAAAAAAAAGATTTGATCAAATATTAAATGTCGTGTTTGAAGCGTTATGAAGTTGAGGCATTTTAAGGATTTGGTGTTATTTGCGAAGTGTAAATTACATTAATAAATTATATGCTTAAGGAATTTACGTTGAATACTTTCGATTCTTTCAATATGGGCTTGGTATAAAGGTGTCCATATCAATGTGCACTGTGCAGTACTCTAAGCGGATATACGCGGTGTAAAAGGAGTAGTCTTTATGTTACGGAAAGATTTTGATATGCAAATAATAAATCTCAGCATTTCATAAGCTTTATTAATTACTTCGTTAGTTTATTTGATAAAATTTAGTTTCATATGCAGTATTACCCCAAGATATAGATTCTACTTTAGTGATATGTGTAAGTATAAATAAAAAACAAATTATTTTTGTTACGTGTAAGTGACAATTTGTTGCATTTCGAAACATTAATAACTAATTTGTTCAATTTACAGTACACAAAAAGACGACAGAGGTCCTCTTGGTGTTTGATGTAGTCATTGATTTATTTGACAACCGAATATATTTATTTATCATCTGAATATGCTAGATAATTAGCATGCATAAAAAAATTGTGGATATCATATATATATTAAATAATAATGGCCCTAGGTGATAACCTTGAGGTATGCCGGAGGGCACGGTAAAAAGGCTAGACTTAGTTCCTTCAACTGATTCACTTCAATGTGGCTCTCTGGAAATGTGAAGTGAGTCACCTAAGTAAGTCACCGTGGATGCCAAATGTATTTTTTTTATGTGGGTGAAATATCAATTTAACTGCAAAAATAATAGGACAAAATACAAAAATGTTAGTATCGTATGTTTCAAGTGTGTAAACTCGGGTTCTACTATATTTTCCATCATGAGTGTACCTACATGTTTTGGCTTGACATAGATTTCCACACAGCATCCCCAAAAATGACATAGGCCTTGAGGGAAATAATTTCCCTCAGGGCCTCCTGTGTCCAAAAAAAATACTTATACAGAAAGAGGCGTCAAAATAAAAATGTTAACTTTAAGAAAAACATGTGATCATGTGATTTTACAATTAGGTAGGTACCTACATTATTTAATGAAAAATGAGCCAGTAAAAAAAAACAAGTGGCCCTTGTGTTTAGTGTTTTTACATCATTCTACCCATTATAGGTGTTGCGGTAATACGTCAAACAGCCCCCTGGCCCTGTGATAGGGTAGCATAAAAATACAGTCGATTTGCATAAGCAATTTTCCAACACGCTCGGCATACCGAACTAGCTATATTAAACGTTTATATAAAAAAGAATGAATACTGCATGAAAGGGTGTTTCTCTATAAAGGACGAAGATTTAGCGCAAACACCGGCGTGATGAGCTCGGTCCGCAGAGTGCGCCTCATATCTAATGCAGACCCCGGGGCGCCTGAACAGCCTGAACGTCGGGGCATTCTAAACGCCCTGAACGCCGCCGCACCGTGATGAATGCCTGACCAGTGAATGGAAGGAGGAACCACGACATCTTTCCATCTTACCGGGAAGATCCAAGACAGGTGGAAGATCCCCGGGGTCACGTGTGCCAAGAACAAATTGCCGGAAATACTTTCGAGACGTGAATGCTGAGGAGCAACCAGGGGGATATAAGATTACATAAGCATGCATCGCTTACAAACAAACATGAGAAGAAAGCTCATCTCAAACTCAACATATGCTCTCCATGTTAAGTTTCAGAAAATAAATCAAGATTCAAGGGATACTGGGATAGGTGCTAAATTCAATATTTTTATTAGATTACGTTAGCGAAATCATAGTAAATTAAAATTAACGCCGTATATTTTGATAACTTAACCTCGAAAAGTTAACTTGAAAAATAAAATCAAGGAACTTAAAACAATAAGCATTTGGAGAGGTGGCAATTTAAAACACCAACAAATAATTAGATGACGTAAATTTGTACCGGTAAAATAAAATATTTTTAATGAAACACTGCAGCTTCGTGCATACACAAATAATGTGCCAAACCGGTTTCGTCACAATCGTGCCATCGTAAGGCATATATAAATAAAAGCATACATGGTTTACCAATATAGAAAAAAGGTCAACTGACAAAGTTCACTTTACACGATCTCAACGTTGAAGATTTAAAAAGAAATCGAGGTACCATTAAGCCGTAGAAGGTTCTAAGTATTGAAATAGTTACCTAGACATTTAACGCAAAGCAAGAATAATTAGGTACTGCAGGTGCTTTGTGGTGTGCAATCATCACAATGAGGCAACCTTCCACCATGGAGAATTACAATTGGAATGGAACACCGTAGCTTCGTGTAAATCACTTTATTTTATGACAATATGCCAACCGGTTTCGGCAACAACCGCGCCTTCGTCAGATCAATTTGCCTATAATGGTCATATCAGTATCATATCATGTTTCTAACACGTAAACATCGATAAAGATTTTATAGATTTTGTCGGTAATCTGTTTTCGTTCCCGAACACGACTGCAAATCGCAAATGAACAAGCAACAGTTACGTTGACTACATTAAGCATATTTAGCATTTTTTGTTCATTGAAATATAAAGTTGTGCACGGAAACGGAAATATTTTATAATTTACGTGAATACCGCACAATAGTTGGGCTCCCAACAGTCCCAACCGTCTGTAGCCAGTGGGACTATGGCATCCCCAATTTATTGTGAATTAATTAATTGTGAAATTAAATAATGAAAAAAAATTATTTGCGCCCGCCGGGATTAGAATCCGCTACCTCTGGATTCGTAGTCGATGATCTTACCCCTCGAACACGGAGACTAATTTACCGACAAAATCGATAAAACTTTTATTGATATGTTCGTGCTACCGGTCGGGGATTTTTTTATAATATAACCTTATATACATATATAAGTATGTCTGTGGTCTTAGGTCAAAATATGATACGTGCAAATATGAAACTTATCGGGAGAACGCTTTGACGTTTAAAATTTTACCTGGAAATAGAATCTGAATAAGATTGATTGATTTGTTTTGTTTGATGGACCATTTGTGTATAAACTAGGGTTATCAATCATAGTTAGCAGTGGCGTGCAGTCTATAAAGGCTGAAAAGCTGTGCCTACCCTACGAAAAATGAACCATGAGAAGAAATTATAGAAAAAATAAAATAGGGGACAAATATCTAATCATAATGTACTTATAATAAAAGTGTTGTATTCGGAGTATATTTTTAATTGTTTAATTCATACTGTACTTTTTTCCATTAACTTAGTAAGGAACTTGGAAGGCCATTTATTCAGTTGGCCATAATAATCAGCGGAAGATGATAATCATGGAGTCTTTTCAAATATTCAATGCACAATTCAAAGCCGAACTTGAAAAATTACACACAGCCTACCTTTGGTCACAGAGAAATGCACGCCACCGATAGTTAGGTATATCAAATTGAAGGGGACACAAAACAGAATAGAATTACATTAATTACAAAATTAGCATTTGTGCACTTATTTTGTGCATCATATTTTGACCTAAGGACAAAGATATACGAGTACATAGGTGCAAAATAGCATCTTCATATTCTAAGGTTTTCTGACATGTTTTGATCCAACTGCGTGAAAAATCGTATATACATTTCGCTAATAAACAGTGTTTATCTCAAGTGACCTGCCAGAGTATGGTCCTGTATAATATTATCAGTCTGTACATAATATGTGTAAGATGTATATTTTAACGCGGCATCGCGTTCATTGGTCAAATGCAATAGGCGTATAGTTTGATATTACAGATCGATGAATCGGTAAATACAATTTGTTAGCTTTAATAAAGATTGTATATAGTTAGTAATAAGTAGAGGTGATTTTTCACAAAAACAGTGCAATACAAATCATCTAAACATTATTATTATTAATAAACCATTACAATATTGTTCTAATATTATCATGTGATCATGGAGATTGGGGTGTTTTCTAATAAAATACAGATGTCAGGATTTACTCATCTACAATAAATGCACCAGTAACCGTATTTTTAAACTTAAAAGAAAATAACCAAACATGCAGTTATCAGATTATGTCCAAACACCATCGACATAATATACAGTGTTTAATTCCCCGTGGTAAGGAATAGATCAACATAATTATGACAAAACATCTGCAGTATCCAACTATTAAATATCAAGGTCCCCGTGGTAAGGAATAGATCAACATAATTATGACAAAACATCTGCAGTATCCAATTATTAAATATCAAGGTTACTAACTTCCAAAACAAAATAAGTTGACGAATTAACTTTTTACTTTATATTAGTAATAATAAAACTCTATTTTAACATAAAATATTATTCTTGGCTTCTTAACAAAATATGGGTACCATTCCACGGCGCACTTATCATAGTAATTTGGCAATTAAACACAGATAAACATAGCAATTAATTAAAGCAAATAGCGTGGAACTCACCTGAAGCCGCACATTGTAATATTTTAGTTCGTCCTTCGCTCACAACACTTCCCGCGGCAGATGGCTGCCTGCTGAACCGCGGAGGCTGGGGGAGATCTGAAATGAAAACAAGATAAAAATTAACAAAACTTCATGAATATATAATTTGCCAGCCTGCCAACGATCGGTACTTGACTATTTAATGTAGGTACGATGGCAAAAACCAAAAATAAAATAAAACTTACAAGTTTTCGCGAGGGCGATATCGACATGCTGCTATAAATTGTGTATAATAATAATAATATATTTATTGAAATTAAATTTAACCATAACTAAAAGACATGTATAATATAATAATATAAGTGTACAGTGGTTTATAAAGTAAAATAGAAAATAATATAATAACAGTTATAGTTGAAGTTTCACATAACCCGCCTCACTAGGCTAGCCTGTGTTGAGGCAGTAATTTTGCAAATTATTTTATTATTTTAAAATACCTATGAATATACACTTATATTAAGATATGCTTCGTAAATCGTTGAATCAATCATTTCGAGTGAGTGCACCGGTAAATGCCATATCATTACTTTTAATCCAATTTTTTACGTTGTGTTTGAATATTTTCTGTGAATCAAATTTTTTTATGCTAACCGGAAGAATGTTGTAAATGCTTATCGAAAAGTACCTAAAATTCCGTTGCCCAAAAGTAGTATGAATTACAGGAATTTGGAGTAAATCTTTGTTGGCATTTCTATTAATACGAGTGTTTACTCTTTTTTCATAGTATTTACTTATGTTTGAATAAAGATGAGTGAGGATTGTTTTAGCGTAAATCTGCCGAACTTCAAATACTCTTATTATATTAAAGAATAAGTTAGAGTCTGTAATGCATAAACATACATAAATGCATATTCTTAACGTAACCTAACAATAATAAATAATTTAATTTTTTTCCCTCCTTCCTTTGACGTTCTGTCTTTATATTTTTTATATGTTGTCCCATTCATGTAAGTATATCTCTGTCTCACTGTTCCGTTGATTCGTTTTATACTTCTCTCCCTCCTATTATATTTTGTATAACTAACTAATATATATATATATGCGCACTCTGTGTATTTTTGTTTAGCTTTAAATTTTACCCTGATGAAGCATGGGATAAGCGAAACCTGTTGGTGATGAATTTAAAATAAAACAGTGGTTCAAAACAAAGTGTTTGTTTTATTTAGTAAATAGGTAAAACCACAAAATAATTACTTTCTACGAAAAGAAAAAAAATAACATTTAATTTATGTAGCACAGTTTTGTGATGTCAACTCAAGTGCGCTAACCTAACCTCACCTGATCTAACCAAAGAACGTTCATCTTATTTTTTAATCGCCCCCGTTTGACCAATCCCCATGTGTGACACATGAGGTGTTTAAATAATAACAACTATTCTGAATTTGCAAATAATATTTTAGAAACCAATCAATCATTTGATATAAATAAAGGTTTAAAAATTTTTACATACAAATACAACCGGTTTAGAATTAGACAAATTTGAAATTTTAGAAATCAGAAAAAGCGTTAATAGTGAATTAAATTTAATAAATAATAAAATATTTTTAAAAAATAGCTATCTCTTGAATTTATTTTCATTATAACGTTAATAATAAAAATAATTTCTAATATAAATTTGTTATTCAATGTTTTATAATTATTTTATTTTATTATATTTTTGATTAATTGCTTACCTACTTTAATCAATTTTTGTTTATGTTTATAATTTGTCTATTGTGTTCTAATTTTTATGACATTATTATTTTTAGTATTACTCCTGATGAAGAAAGCATCGCTTTCGAAACACGTAGATATCTTTATATTAATAGTGGTGAATACGAAGTATATATTGTAATTCATTTATTAATAATGACGCCACAAAGTGAAAACCAATCGTTTGAAGAAATTTAATAAAAATATTTTCTAGACCATGGCAGAGGACAACTGATCTTCCAATCGATCCTACTTCCCAATCGTTGCTATGCGAGCAGCATTTGTTTGCGTAGATATCGCATAAGAAACTCAAAGTCATTATGACATCAGTAAAAAAAAAGTAACATCCATGTACCCAATGACCAACTGTGATATCTAACAGTGATGTTTTGAAATGAAAAAGCCGATAAAACTTGAATGAAGTTAGTGATTGCTATCTAACAATTATGTATGCATATAAGTTACACTTCGCAGCCTCGAGTAGGTATTTACTTGGATATCTAATATTATGCAACTAATGTAAATAATAAATATCGACAGCAACGTTTTGCCTTATTAGTAGGTGGGATTTGCAATGCATCGAATTGCATGCGGGGAGATCGCTAGACAATGTTATACCTATTTTATATACAGGTTATCGAAACATTTAATTTGTCGTGTCGAGATAGTGTGGGAAATTTGACAGACGAATCAACAAATGATGGGGGAAAAAAACTTTTCAAATATGTATTGTAAGAAAAAAGTCGGTAGATTTACAGTATATCGGAAGTTCGAAACTTTCAATTGTCCCTGTAAATCGAAAAATAATAAGTTTCACTGGTTTCTCTGGTTGAGTGGGCCGTTTGCGTGTAAAAGTATTCAGTATTCATAGTTATATTAAAAGAAAAGGGCAAGGATACAAGACGAAATAAAACTATAATATAATAGCATATTATGATAAGTGCAAAAATTGTGGTTTTGCACTTACCATATATTGACTTAATACCACAGATATTTTCAGGGGTTAAAAAATATTTTCCTACTATCAATATCTATACACTGTACAAGGTATAATCCCAGACTTTATAGTGTATAGGATGGAGAAAAGGAAGCACTAATCCAACCAGCAAGTCAACCTCACTTATTTATTTACTACCAAGAAAAACAAGGTAAAGTAAATGGGATAGAACTCGACTCATTGTCCATTCAATCAGTGTTATACGAAGAATTTGTACAGTTAGTTATTTGCTACGAACCGCCGATCGTACGGTATTTAGATGAAGAAATGGCGTTTCTTGTAATTAACTAAATACCCCCATCAAGACCGGCGGAACAATAATGTCATTGAACGTGGTATAACTTGGATTTAATCATCGAACCAGTAAAATAATTACTTATTTACTCTATCGAAACTAAACATCAGGCTTCGAGCTTGATTAGCGTGCCTTTAAAAAATACTTATAAAACTAGTCTCTGGAACCAAAAAACATTTTTAAAATACACTACAAAGTAGTTACAATTGTTACAAGAACTTTCAACCATTCAATTACAATGTTTGTTATGAAGAAAGTACTAAAAAATATATTTGATGAAACTTGACTCGCGATTCATAAGAGAAATCGGTTAATTAAAAACTATAATAATAATTCTTGGAAAATTTTTGTGGAATATTCCCTCAAGGGCGGTTTAAAAGGCTACAAAAAATAACTAATAAAAAGTTCGATAAAACTGTAGTTAAATTCCGTTGCAAAAAAACGTTATTTTACTTAATATTTACAGATTTGACGGGCTGCGAAAAGGTTCAGTTTTGTGGAGAAACGGTCAAGGAAAAAACTTCAACTTTATATTAATAACATACATAAATATAAAATATGGTACTATATGCGGCGAAGGGTGTAAGCGGGGAGATTTGTGGAATAAAAATGTATTATTTTGTCTTAATTACAGTGTTCAAAAGTTTAAACTCACAATGGGCTATAATACCGTAAAGATAGAGATTTTAATGGTCAAGTTAGCTAGCAGGTAGATGCTTAAATGTGAACAACTAACTGCATCACGTAAAAGAAGGAAATAAAACTAAGGGAAGTTCTTCCGATCCAAGAAAACTTGGTGAAATATTTATGTGTCCAAAGGCTTGCTCTCCATCTGTTTCGGGGGAAGAGTTAAGAATACGTCGAGAGTGGACTGGCGGAGAATAGAAAAACAACAGGCAGAACATTTTACAATTCCCGCAGCAAGTATCTCGTGTCACATCCAAAGCAACCTCGATGGCATATTGGCTAATAAGTTTTCACGTGCGATCTCAATATCTTGTGCATGGCAGAATAAGGGAAAGTTAAATCGCGCTCTTCTTATTTTGCACTTAGCGGTAAGTCAAGTCGTAAAACCACTCCGACGAAAACTGGAAATTGATAAGAGACAGATGGTATGATGTACCTCGCTTTTTTTGGAAAGTGGTAAACTTTTTAAATGCTTTGAAATTCGGCATTTCAAAAATTCTTAATCGGCTGTGTAAATTTGGAAACGTGGATTTTTCATTCAAAATTGATTCACACAATTGAAACCTCACACTATAATTTTTAAAAACTTTTACTTAGGACTTAATGGACATTGTATATTATAGCCACAGTCGTGTGTAAAGGTTTAAATGCAAATAAACTTTCTCGTGCATGCAAGTGTTTAACTTCCTTATTATTTTTCAAGTTGATTATCGATTTCATTTGATTATACCTGACCGACCGACCGACGCTGAATTGTATTGCGGTTCACGTGATGTATGGGGCTGTGACATTTAATTTGAAAACAATTAAATGGACACATTATTATTTGAAGCCAAATGGTTTTGAATTTAACGCTATTTGGTATTTAATATTTTGAATTATTATTTTTTTCATTAAAGAAACATGTTTTTTTGTTTACATGTAGCAAACACTTTGTGGGAATACATAATTATAAAAAATAAAATAACTTTGTTTTAATTCCACTTTATTATTTACTAATAAAATGGAATTAAAACAAAGTTATTTTATGTTTTTTTGTATTGAAATTTCATCATAAAATATTGAACAATTTCCCATATTGATAATACAGAAGCTTCACATTATCCCATGGAACGAGTCTAAATTCTTCAATAACGCTTTTACAGGCAAATACTTTGTGGTATTATAAGCGTTGAGCAACACCGATAACAATTCTAGTGGAAATTTTCGGTGGAATTTCCAAACTTTACATTCGAACATTCCAAAATAAAATACCAAAGATGATGATAGGTTTAATCTAAAGCGAACAACGAAAGTACATTATTAAATTTCGTGCCATTTGATAAATAATTTTTAAATCACGAAAATGCAAGGAGTTTTCAATAAACAATTAACCATAGGAATTTCACCACAGGAACAATTCTAGCGATGGCAATCTTGACCGGTTGAAACTTTAGAATTTTGTAAATTTATATAATTTATACGCCTTTTCTACTCAAGAATACATCACTCCTTCGTACATAATTCTTAAAAGCTATTAGTTAGAAGTTATCGGGTATAAATTAACCTAACCTATTAATCAGTGAAACAAGGTTGATTAATTGGTTAGTAGTTACAATTTGTTATATAGGTTAGTCATTAGTTATGTCATATGATGTAAGTCCCTAGTTATAGTGCTCTCAATTATACGTTCTTAGTTTCGGTCGTAAGTTACATTAAATTATAATTTAAGTCAATAGTTAAGAAAAACTAATTAACTAACCATCACGCCACTTCCCAGATAGGGTACAGCAGGGTCAGAAGATCAAACGTCATCTGAATGCAGAACTATCTATCCTAAGTGGCATTTAGAAGATCAAACGTCACCTGAATGTATAACTATCTATCCTAAGTGGCATTCAGAAGATCAAACGTCACCTGAATGTAGAACTATCTATCCTAAGTGGCATTCAGAAGATCACACGTCACCTGAATGTAGAAATATTTGTCCTAAGTGGCATTCGGAAGATCAAACGTCACCTGAATGTAGAAATATTTGTCCTACGTGGCATTCGGAAGATCAAACGTCACCTGAATGTAGAACTATCTATCCTAAGTGGCATTCAGAAGATCAAACGTCACCTGGATAGCAGAACTATCTATCCTAAGTGGCATTCAGAAGATCACACGTCACCTGAATGTAAGAAATATTTGTCTAAGTGGCATTCGGAAGATCAAACGTCACCCTGAATGTAAAAGCCTTGTCTACGTGGCATTCCAGGAAGATCAAACGTCACCTGAATGTAGAACTATCTATCCTAAGTGGCATTCAGAAGATCAAACGTCACCTGAATGTAGAACTATCTATCCTAAGTGGCATTCAGAAGATCACACGTCACCTGAATGTAGAAATATTTGTCCTAAGTGGCATTCGGAAGATCAAACGTCACCTGAATGTAGAAATATTTGTCCTACGTGGCATTCGGAAGATCAAACGTCACCTGAATGTAGAACTATCTATCCTAAGTGGCATTCAGAAGGTCAAGCGTCACCCGAATGTAGAAATATCTGTCCTGAGTGGCATTCCGAAGATCAAACGTCACCTGAATGTAGAACTATCTATCCTAAGTGGCATTCAGAAGGTCAAGCGTCACCCGAATGTAGAAATATCTGTCCTGAGTGGCATTCCGAAGATCAAACGTCACCTGAATGTAGAACTATCTATCCTAAGTGGCATCCAAGTCAATTTCGTTTTTATTCATCCATTGTGTTCTTTGTGCAACTGATTTTGTTGTGGACAAAGATAGTAACCAGAATGACCTTATTGTTGATATTATTATAATAACTCTATGATATTGTCTATGACTACTTCTATAGCATTGTCTTTACTTCATAACCTCTCCCTGTCAAGCACTTGTGAATTGATTGTTAACCAGAGTGGTTAAAAAATGACATTACATTTATAAACGTATTCTTATGAAATACCACAATACAACACTTATTTCTATCGAATTTGTCAGAATGTACAGAAATATTATCATGTGAGAGAACCCACTTTCAAAACTTTAAATTTTGTTTAAATGCAGTTAGGATAGTTCGCATTCAGGTGACGAATTGCCACAAAAAATTGTCTCTTCTTCCACAAACATATATAATATTCTGTAATTACGTCTTCTTAAGCCCCTTTGATTTAGGTACTTGATCGTGCTCCTGTTCGTGACACGTATTCCTGTGACGTCTACAACTTCTACATTCAACAACTACCCACCCTCTCCACATTATCAAACCATCTAAGCATGCATTTCTAGATCTCCTCTTTCGTAACTGAGTCAAGTGGTTTCACACACACACGTCTTAGAGATCTCATTATGAATGCATTCCGTCTACTTTGGTCCTTCCTCTGCCTTTGTTCAGCTTTTCAAATTATATAGATCACTGACTGATGTCGCATGACAGATGAGGGAGCAGTTAGAGACGGTGAAGATCATCGAAATGCGAGACATCACTCACGTCTCCTATATGGCAGACAAACAGCTCTAAAACTGTGGCAGCAGACGCCTGTAATAAAGGGCCATTCGTTCCCCGTGTTATTTTCGTCGCATGAAATGCTAGACGTTAACAATGCAGATAAATTCTCTAATAAGCCGGAAACCTCATCATACTATAACGTATGCATTGTTATTATTAGGACGGAATATTATACGATTAGATACATCTTCCTTTGCGTTCTACGTCAGGAAGTATTCAATTCAAATGATTAGACACTGTTAGTAAAGCAATAGGCGCTAATAAAAAAGATACTGTAAAGACTTATCAACAGAAACAAAGGTTTATTTATAGGTAAAAATAATGATAACGAATAACAAATGAGATAATCTCTCATTATAATCAAAAAAATATTATAATAAGAACCGATACAAAAAAATAACTGTAAAATAGTATTATCAGAAAAAAGGTTATTAAAATAATTTTATAATGGGTTAATAATGATAACTATTATCTACAAAGATAATTTATAATTCCTATCAACACTTAAGATTGCGTATTAAAAGATTTTATGATTTATCACAATTATTTTATCTCGCTGTTGCGATTATTGCTTATATCACCGGCATTTGATACGTTTTCAGAAAACAAATAAAGGCGAGAATCTCGCTGTAATTGGGAAACATATTCCCGCGAGACTGTGTGTACAACGTGCAAAAAAACTAAATATCCTCGGTATTTAATTTGGTAACATAAAATAAATATTAAATACAGCGATCGCGTGAGAGCACTCGGGACCTAAAAGGTACTCCTTTGTTAGAGTATAAGCCGCTGAACACGAACGGTTTCTTTACTGGCCTCCCCGAACACCTTGTCAACTAGGAACAGTAGGAACTAGGAACACCGCTGCT
>JAHDVE020006162.1:0-30281 GCA_022606495.2 Halesus radiatus
AATTAGTAAAATAAATTGAGTTCATATTTTGACATTCGAAAACGGAAATAAATCTTTGTCATTTCATATTTGAATCGCGTAAAAAAGATCGTAAACTAATAATGACACTTGACATTTCACTGACGTTTGTTCACCCTATTGACACTTTTAGTTTGAGGGCAACCAAATCCACAAAAATCGATATCCTAAATTGATCGTATATTCGGTCAATAATTTCGTTGGGAGGAGCGAATTTGTGCATTTGAAGAGTGTTTAGTAAAATTTCGGATCAACAGTTGCTTAGTAGGGTTGGGATGAACGGTCATTAATGTTATTATTAATCTAATATTATCTTCAATGATTAAAAATACATTAATATGAGGTTTATAAGCTTCAATGAGTTATTCCAAAATTGAAAATAGCTGTTTGTTTATCGTGTTCAAGTTTAAATTGAATAAATTTAATGATAATAATAATAATAGCTTTATTGTAATTAAATTTAACTATAACTAAAACACGTGTATAATATATGATTGATAACTATTTTTATTCCTTTAAAGACTTGTTTAATAAAAGTTCTGCTGGGTAATTATTATTACGCGTGACGGGTGCTTCACAGCTTAAATTGGGGAATCCTTACAAAGTAATAACCATTAAAACAACCGTCAATTTACTCAGAAATTTATAAGGGCGTTGGTAATAAAAATTAAAATATTATAAGTTCCATTCCATAAAGGCTGAAAAACTGTGCCTACCCGTGGAGTTTATTACTCTAAGTGCGTACCCCAAGGGAAACAAACAATAAAAAAAACTAAAGGATTGTTTGTCGTAATGTGTTTTCCATGAATTGGGTAAGGAACTTGTACGCTAATTTACTCAGTTGGTCAAAAAAATTAGCGGAGGATGATAATAAAATGGACATTTTTAAATATTCAAATCATAAATCATACCCGAATATGAACAAACAGCTTGCAGCCTACCTTTGGCCATAGGGCATTGAACGCCACTGATAAGTGCCAATGTAATTTTTTTTTAATAATGTAAAGTAACTTTGTGGAGTCATATTTCTGATAAATAATATTTTTTTTTTATAACCAGTGTGTTTAATATGTAAATATCTACATGTTTCGGGAGCAAACCTCCCATAATAAAATAGAACAAATTAAAAACACAAACATGAATTAAAAATAAGTGATGAAAGTAAGTATTTAATTAAAAATGTTTAAAAAAAATATATATATATATTAATAAAAAAATAATATTAGAAATATAAAAAAAGTTTATTTAATATAAACTATTACCTTGATATCTTTTTTAAATGTGAATACCGCACAAGAGTCTTAACTGTTCCCAACTATCTCGAGCCAGTGAGACTATGGCAACCCCAATTGGAGAATATTGTGAGGCTGAAGGTATAGGTGAGGGGAAGGAGAAGGGGAAGAAGAAGGTGGGTAAATACCCAACTATTCAGATCTGGTCACCAAAGACGGCTAAAATCCATTTCTAGAAACGTTTCAATTCTGAACAGTGGTCTTTAACCAGGGCGATACTAAAAGATCATTTTATCGTTCGATGTTTTCCTTGATATCTCTCGGGCATCTTCATCTTTAAAATTCCTTTCAGTCGTGCCAAAAAAAGAGAGATATCTGTTTATTAAGAATAAATGTTTTATTTTTAAGTTCATCTATTATTGAGTCCTAACTGTTTTTGGAGCCAGTGGAATTACGGATCCTCAATTGGGGTATGTTGTGAGGCTGAATGTAGTGGGGTGGGGAGAGGAAGATGGAGACGAGGACGTTGGGGAAGTACCTGGCAATTCGGATATTGTCGCCAAACACGGATACAATCATTTTAAACAACGTTTCGAATCCGAAATGTGGTTTTTCACCAGGGCAATATTTATTTATAAAATTAATTAAAAAATATTTGGTAATTGCGCCCCAGTGTAGAATTTGACAGCCACCTCTGGTCGGGAGCCATATAATATTTGAAAAAAACCTTTGACTCGGGACGAACGGTCCGTTTGATAGTTTCGCCTTATCTTAACAAACGGATTGCAATCTTTGGTTAGGTGGGAATGCTGTCCTTGGAAGATGCTCTGAGGAACTAGCGTCATTGATCCCTTCGGCACCGGTGTATAGTCGGGAAACACGTCAAACGCGCGCCAACATGGTTGACATTTGTCACATGAGAACACGTTTCTGCGACTCGTTCTCGTGTTTAACAGCTCGGTTACGGAATGTTCTGCCGGTATCTGCGTTTCCTCCCTCATACAAAACGGGTCTCTTCAAGACCCAGGTTCACTCCTTCCTATCCTCTAAAAGACCCTCCACACAGCATGCCCAAAGATGATATAGCCCTTTAGAGAAATTATTTCCCCCAGGCCCTCCTGTGTGGATTTTCCGTAAAAAAATGGTTACAAGCAAAAGGATTATTTCATTGCTATTGGTTGACAAAACGAGTTACATACGTAATATGTAGGTAGGAGCAATAATATTATTTTTTTGCTTTCATAAATTTACAATTTACAAAAAAGTAATATTGAAATTATGTGCCACTCTGGCTATGTTATTCCCTTCTTGTCAATGTTCCCTAAATTACACATCTTGCAACAATTCCACTATACATTATTGTAATCTTTAAACTCATCGGAAACCCTACTCGAACCCTTCCGGTTTTCCCTCCCCGAAATCCCGTTTTCCCTCCAATAATCCAGCTGTCAAAGCAGCTTACAAAGTCAATTACATTTTAAAGAGGGGGCCAATTCAAACATGGATGAAAATGTCCCTCTAAATATCGGTCCGGCTGAAATATAACAATTTGTTCAAAAATTACCCTGCTTAAAAAAATAATCTCGACTACTGTTCAATTGTAGCGCCAAAAACTCATCAACGAGTTTTGGAGTCATGAAAATTACACCGCTTTTTCTGTTTTGAATTTCCGGGTAAATACAAGTATTTTAAGGTTGCTTAGTCATTTTCATGATCTACAGATCTAAGAATTATCACTTTTACCGTATAATCGTATCTAGGTGACCCGACACAAGGAAAATAATAAATTTTGCCGAGATTTTCGACGAGGTACTTTGAAGTCAATTAGTTGCAGGAGTTCACAACAGTCTAATACGGAATAAATAATTTTAAATAAAAAAGTTAAGTCTGTTATTTTTCTTCTGTTTTCGAAAGTATGTATTTTGAGTGTATTTAGCAAGAATGTATAGTTTATGTGTTGTATTGGTATGTGTAATTTGAATGGATAAAATGTAAAAATTTGCACTGCACCCGTTTTTATGTGAATAAGACAGTATGGGGACCACACTATTGAATTGTACTCTAATTAGCTGGCAACTAACGACAAATATACTATTTTTAAAACTTCCAGCGAATCTTTGATAGTTCTAATTATAATTAAGTATATAATGGAGAATTTACACTACACCGTGCGTGAATGTGTTCATAGATTAATGCGAGCAACTAATTTTGCAGTGCCTGCCACTTTCCGTATCTGCACTGCGCAGTGCTTGAAGATGTAAATCGCACGTTGAATCGTCGCAGTCATTAAAAGTACGAAAAAAGAAAAATAAAAAAAAAGAAGTTTATAAATCCAATCATATTAATCTCTTTTTTTTAATTTAAAATTAAAATATGGAAATATAAAAAAAATGTTTAATCATGTTAGGTTAGATTGGGTTTCGGTCTAGTTTTTTTTCCCCTTTATCGGATTTATTTAATATTTCTATGTGTGCTTTTTGCGCATGTGTTAATTATCATTCATTAAAAATGAATAGTGCATATTTTGTATAAACTACTATTTAATATATAAAAATCAACATGTTTCAGAAGCGAAGCTTCCCTCATCGGGATACACAGTATTCTGAGAAATAATGACAAGAATAAATAAATAATAAACATAGAAAAAAAATCTATATTACAAATTTAAAAAACTTTTTTTTTAAACATATTATTAATAAAAACAATAATCCTAATTATTGTTACTATTTCATTTTAACACCTTGTTATTTCTTGATGTTATAATAAAAAAAAATAATTTTTATTAAGTAAATAACTTCCACTCCGTTTCTTTACAGGGGTAAGCATAGAGAACAGACCGCCAAACAACTCGATCTTGCAATACACTTCTTGCTTCATTCACATTCATACAACGTCTCATACATTCTCTTCTCTTATTTCGACTTCTGACATGGCCCAACTCAAGAATTTAATTCACTTGATCCTGCCATGTCTTTCTCGGAGGTCCCCGGCTTCTTCTTCCATTCAAATTCGTGTCATATATTCTCCTTACACTCATTTTTTCATACATTCGCCCTACATGCCCGAACCATCTAAGCATCCCTTTCTTAATCTTGCTCATTACGCTTACATCAGCCTTACATTCTTTATGAATCCCAATATTTTTCACACGATCATACATGGTTTTACCACACATTTATCTCAGAGATCTCATTTCTACAGCATTCAGTCTACTTTCATCCTTCCTCTGCCAGTTCCATACCTCACTGCCATACATCAGGGTTGGTATCAGCACTCCACTGTGGACTGCTAGCTTCGTTTCTTTGTACAACTTTTTGTTTGAGCCAACCGCGTTCAATCCTCCGTTAATGAATTTTTCCGCATTCACCTTATTTCAATATCTCTATCAGTCTTTCCATCTATCGTAAACATTCTTCCTAAATACACAAACTCATCAAACTCATTGGTACTACTTGTAAATTAAACACGACGCAATGAATTTAATAGTTCAGGGTGAGTTGCAAACCAAATAGCCACTTGACCAGTTCACCAGAAGGGTAAACAAAGGGGTAGAATTCCACTAACCCCTGTTACCAGCAAACCACTTCTTCCTTTCTTTATATTCATACAAAAGCGTCTACCATATCACCTCTTGACATAACCCGCCTCAAGCATTTGATCCACTTGTCATGTTTTCTTCTTAGAATGCCACGACTCTTTTTTATGCGAAATTTCGCAATGTGTTTTATTATTGTATACGTACTCGGTTTTCTGTGGCAAATGACGTACACCGACACAACACCAGAAACCACAACAAACTATATATAACAAAAATACACTCAACAAAATATGGACTAAAGCCGTTAGAATATATAGCTTACACACAATACAATAAATTACCCAACGATATTATAAATGGAAGACAATGTGAAAGGTCTTAAAGTAATTTGCTTTAACTCTATTATTTGAAAGAAAGTGCGATGTGTTTCTGTAATAAGTACAACTATATAATGTACCAGTGATATGTCTTTATTACAAATGCAAATCATGTGTTGTAAATGTACTGTGAATGTTAATTGTGTATCTTAAATATTAAGTATGTTTGTTTCTAAAAACTGTACTGCAGGTTCTGCGAGTGATCCCACAGTGAGTTTCTTAACTCTTGGGAATACAATTCATAATGTATTGTATACTTAAATTATTATTTTTTTTAAATACGATTTGAAATTATTAAATTACAATTTTGAAATTGTTTTTCAAAACTATAGTATAATGTAGAATACACATAGATCAATGAATTACAGCCTCCATTGCAGAGCAGTAAGATTCACGTCACTGGGCGCAACGATCGCAGGTCGTAAACCCGGTGTGTACAATGAAAACATTATTAATGTTTTTATTGGAATTACTTATTAAAGCTTATAAAGCTAAAGATGGGATCCGAAGAATTATCACTGATCCTTATTTCTCCATAAGACTCTTCTTTGGCTGTCGATGCACTGAGCACATAAATAATTAATAATAGTTCAACATAAAATGCAAAGACGATATTCATCTGTGGCGGGATCACACTATAGAAATACCACTGCGGTTACAAACACAATGCGAATATTGCAGCGGGTTGCGGGTGCGTATTAATGCGTAGTGAGTGACAATGATGCGGGTAAAGTCAATGGACTCGGTATGGATTACAATTGGGTAGGTTTATAAGGATGCATATTATTGTGCAAACCAACTATAAGGCTATCCAAGTTGCAAACAAATAATTTAGCCCTTTGCAATGGCAAAATTATTCATGGCAACATTTCACAGAAATGGCACCATGAATAAAAGTCACATATTTACGTTAATATTTTTCATAAATTACTTCACCATAGAAGTTCAAGGAACACCAACCGACCAGAAATATATTTACAAGATCAACAACACGGTTGAAAGCCGCATTTACCTTTGAGAGAAGGAAAAAAAACACTTCCTTTACGAAACGCCATTCATCCGCGCGTACACACTTTATCCAATACAGCATTCGAAAACCAACTACACACATCATTAATTTACCTGAAAAAGATTCAAGAAATACAGCGATGTTTTCTTTGATACTGATATTTTTTACTTAACCTATCCGTAGGTCAATTTAATAAATATATCTGGAAAAAAACTGAGTCATGTATACTCGTGTGAATTCTTTACTCATGCTGGGTGTTATGAAGCCTGTTTCACCTTCTTTTCCAGCATTTATTTTTGACTAATGACTCACATATTGTATTCGTACATAGTATTGTAATTTTTTTTGTACAGTGCCAGGGAACATTTCTCCCTCTTCCTGCGTCAACTGTGGTTTGAGGTGCACAAATAATAATAATATTATTTATTTGAAACACACGTTATTTAACAAAAAACATTTAAGAAAGCTTTGACTGACCAACTAGGAACAAATCCCGTTTTAGGACAGTCAAATTGACAAGTTTGACACAACTTGATGAAATAACATGGAAGTAAAATGTATGGGTTTGTATGAATATATAATCGCTTTTAATTTACTGTTCGGGGCAACGGCAGAACGTGGAAGGCAACCGCTTGCCGTGCCGTAGGCATTAGATTCGTAGCTCCCCGTAAAACCGTGACGGCAATTTTGAGAGTGTAGTGTGTAGTTATAAGGATGATTTGATGTGTGCGTAAGTCCATGTTCCGAGCTCTTACACTCCCGCGCCCGCCTTTTTTGCAGTAACTCCACACAGGAGACTCTGAGGGAAATAATTTCCCTCAAGGCCTATATCATATTTGGGGATGCTGTGTGGAGAGTCTTTTAGAGGATAGGAAGGAGTGGAACTCGGATCTTGAAGAGACCCATGTTGTAAAAGGGAGGAAACACAGAAGCCGGCAGATCATTCCACAGCCGAGCTATTGAACACAAGAACGATTCGTAGAAGCGACCCGTTTTCATGTGACAAATGTCAACCGTGTGCATATGCATTTGGCGTGCTTCCCGACTATGCACCGTTGCCGAAGGGATTAATGATGCTAGTTCCTCAGAGCATTTTCCATTAAAATACCGGTAGAACAAGGACAGCATTCCCACCTGACGTATGTCCTCTAAAGATTGCGATCTGTTTGTTAAGATATGCAAATCAAACGAACCGCCCATTTTTGCACAGAGTCAAGGGTTTTTTCAGATATTTTGGGGCTCCAGATCAGAGGTGACTGCCAAATTCTATAGTGGGGCGCATTTGCGATTTGTACAGGGCCAGCAGTTGTCTACTATTAAAGTATCTGCCGGCTCTGTACAATAAGTCTCTTTATCTTTGCCGATTCCATTACTTGCGCAATGACGGTGTGTGCTGTTAATTCGTTTATGCGCAAATGCCGTTCACGACCACGACGAAAATTATAACAACGGTCGACCGCGGTAACCCATGTTAACAAACAAAATTATAAAAGCGCCCATTGTTCCTCCTCGATAGGAAGAAGGCTCAGATACCTGGGGAGTTGAATACAATGTTATAGAACCAGGAGACATGGCTTAACACCCAAATGACAACACCGGTGAACTTCATTAAAGGCACTGGGCTACTGCTGGGGGAATTAGATTGAACACGGAAGATAGCACAACGGGTCTGTGTCTTAAGTGCTTACGGGAGCTATGCGGACCACCTTTGTATCAACAATAGTGATCATTAATTGAGTATTTGTCTGGACTTGATTAAATTATGATATTTATACGTGGCCATATTTTTGATTAAAGAAAGACCACAATTCCCAGGTTACGAATAACGATAATATTTTAATTCCTTCTACTATCATTTTAAGCGGAAAATTTTGCTTGTGCAATGATGAAGGACTTAGCTAGGAGGGGAATTGAACTTGCAATGCCTGGGTGGTAACCAAATTCATTTCTTAACTCATATGGTCATATGTGGTCTGTCCTTCTAAAAACTCGGGAAAGGAATATTCTATCGATTCAAAACCTATACTGCAACAGCTGTTGAATTTTTCTTCTGTGGTTACGATCCTTGGCTACGAATCAGGAGGTCGCAGGTTCAATTCCCGGAGTGCGAAAGTAAATTTTATTTGATTAATTTGTATTATTTCACAATTTATTCATTTAAAATAATAATATCGTGTGTGTGCGGCACGTTCCATAGTGGTAGATACTTTCAGTATTGCCCTGGCGAAAGACCAACATTCGAATCGAAACGTTGCCTGAAATTATTTTTATAGTTTTTTAATGTGATACCACACAAGAGTCCCAGCTGCACCCAACTGTCTGGAGATAGTGAGACTATGGCATCAGCAATTGGGGTATGTTGTGTGGCTGAGGGTATTGTGAGGAGGGGAAGCAGATAAGGAAGTATCTGACTATTCAGATCTGATTACCAAACATGGCTACAGCAACGTTCCGATTCTGAATGGCGGTCTTTCACCAGGGCGATACTGACAGTATCGACCACTCTGAAGTAGTGGTGGGCAAAGCGACTCGGTTTAGTGAGCCGGATCACTAAATCAGTTTTTTTTTTTTTACATTAACACCGCACAAGAGTCTCAACTGCTCCCAACCATCTGGAGCCAGTGAGACTATGGCATCCCCAATTGGGGAATGTTGTGAGGCTCTTTCTAGTGTACCGGTTCGGTGATCCGGTTCGATTGAACGACGGTTCGCGTCCCCCCGCACCATGCCCTCTAAAGACGTTTTTAAGACGCTCTTACAGGATACTTTTTTGGTCCAGTTTTCATGTGGATTATCTTTACAGAGAGCTGATTTAGTGATCCGGCTTACTAAACCAAGCCGCTTCGCCCACCACTACTCTGGAGCGTGCCACAAATATACTACATATTTTTTTTAATGAATCAATTGTGAAATAACACAATTTAATAAAAAGTAAAATTTTATGAATTTATATGTCTCTAGCAGAATCGACTATAAGGTATGGTATAACTTCTTGGGGACACTCCTGTAAGACCAACATAAAACATTTACAGCTGATTCAAAATGCCATGGTAAAATTGCTAGTAAGTAAAACAGTTTTTAAGCAAAGGCGAGACATTGACATCATGTACAAATCAACTAATGTATTACCTGTTAATGCTCTTTTGTGGCAAAAAACTCCAACATATATCTGACAGTCCGTATAAGGCAGTGGTGGATATTTTTTTAATATGTTTATTATTTTTGAAGTGGGGAATATATTAAATTTCATAAAAATAATATCAGTGCTCGTCCTGAAATGGAACTTTAAGAATAACCTTCACGAAAAGTTTCTCTATCTTTGCTAAAGGCCAAAGTATTTGTGGCACTACCCCAACTGATAATACCATATTCGAGAGATGATTGTACAGGAGCACAGTAAACTTGCTTCAGTTGTTTTCTATTCAGTACATGTGTAACATTTTAAAAGAAATAGACGAGTTTCTTTAGTTTTATCGTTAATTTTGTAACATGTGTATTCGATTTAAGAAGATCGTCTATGTGTATACCAAGATATTTTATATTTTCAACTTTTTTCGTCGAAGGGATTCATTTCATCTCTTCTATGTCTGAACTCGACTCCAATCATCCATATAATTTTGAAATTGCCCATTTAAATAACATTACCTATATAAATTCGCATCCCGTTTCTCCACAATTTGAAATTATGGCTAAGAATACCTTTGAAGGGTGGAGGCAGACATTTTGGAGAAAAAAGTTCTGGACAGTCACTTTATGTCTCTGACACATTGCTTCCATCTTGTATATTTTTTATGTGAATATCGCATAAGAGTCTCAACTGCCCGGAATCAGTGGAATTATTTTGGTGAGACTTAAAGGAATGAAGAAGAGATGGAGATAAGGTAGAGGAAGATTGGGAAGTACCCGGATGTTCATATCTAGTCACCAAACTCAAGTTTTTTTTACATTCATTCCACAGATGAGGCCATTCGGATTATTATTTTCCTCGGGGTCTATGCGATCTTTGAGGACACTTTTGCGGAGGATCTTTTTGAGGAGAGAAACTAGTGAATATCTACCTTGAAGAGTCAAGTTGAAGAGTTGTAGGAAGGAGGAAACACAGAGGCCGGTAAATTGTTCCACAGCCGGGCTGTTGAACTCAAGAACGAGTCGTAGAAACAATCAGTTCTCATGTGACAAATATCAACCGTGTACAAATGTTGTGCGCGTGTTTTCGAATTATGCACCGATACCGTATGGATCAATAACGCTAATTCCGTAGAGCATCTTCCATTGAAATACCGATAGAACAGGACATTCCCACCTGATAACGCCTGTGTTCTAAAGATTGCAATCCTTTGTTAAGATAAGAAATCGGTACCGCCCATTTTTGCACCTAGTCATAAGATTATATCAGGTATTGTAGAGCTCCAGACCAGAGGTGATAGTGTTGCTGAAGCTATTTTACGCAACGCTTCGATTCTAAATGGTGGTCTTTCTTTCACAAAGGCGATCCTTAGAGTAGCTACCCCTTAGATAAAAAAAAATGAAAACTATTTTTGTAGAATACGAAATTCAAATTTGCTCATTTTAAAATGATGCTTTCCGAAAGTGGCGCCATCCACCCCCTCCGGGGGCTTTTATCCAAGAATCCAACCCTTTATTTCACGAGGGTGAACAGCTGAACAGGGACGTTATATTACATTATGAAACCCCCCCCCCCTTTAACCCCATCATCGCCCACACCCGGCCGCAAGAATGCCTACAGGATTGAATCGCCGCCTAAGCGTTTCACCAAGCTTTATGCCCTCATTTTCAGTTGAAACTTCAGGACTTGAGAGGAACGACTGCGCTGTCTGTTTCATACATAACTTAATTATGGATTTGAGGCCAAAATATCCATCCAAACTGAAAGATACACATTTTTTTTATTATTTCTTGTACGGATGATTTAATATTTTATTTATTTTCGTTTTAAATTATGAAGTATATGCCATGAAAAAAATTATAAAATAATTTTCGGGCTTATTGCATTTTTATTAAATTATCGTATTTGCTATGTAAACATGATTAGGTAAATAAAAAAATATGAAAAAAACAAAACATTTAAAAAAAAAAATAACTTTTTCGGGTCGACGTTTTAAATTATGTACGGCAAATTTGTGTTCCAACATAAATGATCGTTTTTAATTTAATAGTCCACCATGATGGCTATTTTAAAGCTTTTTTATTTTTATTTTATTTTATATTTCATTATATTTTCAAAGCCGACGGGGTAATTTTTTTTTTAAAATCAACGTTATCCCCTCAATAATTGTTAAAGGTGCCTCTAAAATCGCGAAAAATCAATTCCTTTAATGGCCTATATTTCATAATGTAAAACAAAAATAAATAAATTACTTCTCATCCATATTAGGTATTTTGAGCTCGAATTAAAAATAAAGTTTTGTATGAAACAGCCCGTGCAGTCGTTCCTCTTAACCATTGAATATTATAGTGACATGCAATGGGAAAATCGAAATCAATTTTTCGTTTCCAATTTATTATTTAATTATTTTATCTTGCTTAGTATTTACCTTCAAAATTGTGCGCATAATACCTCTGGTAATTTCATGATTTCACACTGCTGCATACGTACCCGCGACCTCTGGATCTGGTAATTTCATGATTTCACACTGCTGCCACGATACGTACCCGCGACTAATTTCATGATTTCACACTGCTGCCACGATACGTACCCGCGACCTCTGGATCTGGGGTTTGCCAATGTATCGGCATCTTGCGATACGTAAACAATATTTCTTAAATTGATGTAAAATAACTTTGTAGAGTCATAATGAATAAATCAATAATAATTTATTTGTTTAAAACCACTTTAGTTAATATTTAAATATCTACATGCTTCAGGATATATACGAGTACAATTTGGTAATAATTTAATTTCAGGTACCTACATTGTTTATCCAGAAGACAGGAGCTTTGTTCCTGAAACGTGTAGATATTTACGTATTAAATACATTGGTTTTAAACAAATTAATTATTATTGATTTAATACATAAATAATATTTAAATAAACCACCTCTAATTGCGTAAAATAACCTAAATTACACGGGTTTATATATAACTACCTTAAGCACGGCGTTTTCCGGGGTTATGGATGGTTTGGAGTAAAGTTTTGATGTTGTGATGTGTTACGCCTATCCCTACCCTTACCCCTACTTCTACCTCTATCCTTACAACTACACCTACTCCTACCCCAACCCGTATATCTACCTCTACCCCTACCCGTACACCTACGCCTACACGTACCCCTACCGTACACCTATCCATACACGTACCCCTTTTATACGCCTACCCCTACCACTACCCCTACTCCTATACCTACCCCTACCCCTACCCTTAACCATACCTATACCTCTACCCGTACACGTACACGTACCCCTACCCCTACCCCTATACTAAATTAATCCGGGCCTTTTCAAGGCCCGCATTAACAAATACCTTCCTTTGGCCTCCTCCTTAACCCGCCCCCACAACTTTTCTCAACCGGGTAGCGATATAGTTCCCCTGTATATATATACTCTGTACATACAGGAGCGCTCTTGTGAGATGTAGATAAAACATATGTTTCGCAAAGTATCTACGTACAAAAAACGTAACTGTAACCGATTGATTTTCCGTATATTTTTACGCCATTCGCAAAGACTTTCGTATTTTCCTTTGTACGACTTGACCCCCTTTATGGTATAGCCTATTTGCCAAAGCGACGAAGGCAGATTATATCTCGATTATTGATCGAGTTGTACAAAAAAAAAAGAAAAATCTTTATTTTGAATTATGAAATTTGATTTCTTCAATAGGTAAGTAGTCACTTTGTGGCGTCGTTATCAATATATTAATGAGAATAACTTTAATAACACCACTTTTTTTTAAAAATATTAACATGTTTTGAAAGCTAAGCTTTCCTCATCAGGATAAACAGTATACTAAAAATAATGATACGTGTAGACAAATGATAAACATAAAAAAATACTGATAATAAGTGATGAAAGTCGGTAAGTAATTGATCAAAAATTAAAAAAATGGATATTTGATTATTTATAATATTTAATTGACTATTAACACTTTTTCTAATTTCTGAAATTTAAAATTTATCGAATTGTAAACCGGATGTATTCCGTACGTACATTTTTTAAACCTTTATTTATGTCAAAATAATGATTTGTTCACAAAATCCAAATTGAAAAAAGCTTCCGAGAAAAGATAAATGTCGCCGACAGGACTCGAACCTGCATCTGACCGGCAATCAGAAGGGTGCAGGTTCGATTCCTGTCGGCGATATTTATTTTTTCTCGAAAGGTTTTTTCAATTTGGATGAGTGTTTCAGGCTAATAATTATTGTTTATAAAAATAATTGTCACCCTTTGCGCTATGCACAAAAATCTTGTCTTAAAAACTTTAGTTTATCAATTAATAAATATTTGACAAGTCAAAAACATTTTTCACCTATAAAATGTAGACATAATTTGTCTCGACGCCATCTATTGAGGGATTTAGCCGTTACAAGCCTTTCTCATACTAATAAAGTTGGTTGTTTACAGGTGAAATATAATAAAAACAGTAATTATTGAATGAAACACTAGTATATATTGATTAACTTGGCGGGTTTGCGATAAGCCGAAGTAGCTCAACGGTAGAGCATCTGACCGGCAATCAGAAGGGTGCAGGTTCGATTCCTGTCGGCGACATTTATTATTATAAGGTTTTTTCAATTTGGATGAGTGTTTCAGGGTAATAATTATTGTTTATAAAAATAATTGTTACCCTTTGCGCTATGCACAAAAATCTTGTCTTAAAAACTTTAGATTATCAATTAATACATAGGTCTGAGTTTGGTTTACCTGTTTTCTCGGAAAACACGTTTAAAACCACCTGTCCTGGAAGCAACGCCAGTAAATTGGCGACATTAGTTTTCCTTCAAACATCATTCATCACACTCTTAGGGATTACCTGCGCAGTGATTTTAATGTCAAATAATTTTATAGAAAAATTACCTGAAGATACCTATATAGTCTGAAGTTTAAAATCCTATAGAAATTGAAGGCGCTGCGATCGTTTAAAACGTTTTAAACCATCCCCTGCTCGGTAAAATGTATATAACCATTTACTAGATATTACAAAGAGACATGTAATCGGTGCCGATCCTTATAATAGTTTTCTAAAACCTTGTAATTTGTACACAACTCGATCTATCCATGTACTATTTATTTCTAAAAAATAATAATGAAAATAAAAAAATTAAAATTAAATTGAAAATTTTAAAAAAATTGATAAATTGAAAAAATTTAAAACTGCAATTTAAAAATTTAAAAATTTAAAAAATATATATATAAAAAAATTAAAAGATAAACACTAAGATGGCTCATAGGAAAATCAACGGATATAAAAAAAAAGCAATGTTCAAGTGCATAAGTTTTACTTTAACCAAACGGCGTTCATAAATTAGTGTTACTTTCGGAAGGAGATGTTTTTACACCATGTTCTAATGTAATTTTATGTTTCCACTTTTGATTATTATTTAACGCTTTGCAAGGAGGATAATTACATGGAAAGGCGGTTTTATTTCGTACTAGCTGATGTGTAACCGGCCTTGCTCGAGAGTATTTATTTTTTGGAATAATGAATAATGAAGTTGTGAATTCTTGCTTGTCGTTTGGGTGTCATAATCGATTTGACAGCGAAAGTTACTATCTCTAAACAAAGAAACATTAATTTGAAAAATTTATTTAATTTCGAACATTTATTTTTTTCCAAATAAATCTAAATAATTAAGTTTTTGAGTACCTATTTGTGTCTTTCATTTTGAAAATATTCTTCCCAAACAAACCTTCTTCTTTTGAATATGTAATCTGTGGCTAACCAGAGTGGTATATCTAAGGGCTAACCTCAATACTACATGCGGGTTCAATGTTTATAGCAACAGTTTTACATACTGGATTTAATTCAAAGCACTCTCTAAACCTTCCCGGCAAGAAGAACAAATTGTGCTATTTTCAGCGAAACTGGTCACAAGTAATTTTTGGAAAAATCGAGGAAAGACAAACAGAGAAAGATTTATTTTAAATATAAAGATTTTAGAAATTGTATCGAAATGATCATGGATTATCTAGCCTAGTATATTTAAAACGAACTCTCAAACTCAAATACGTGAAAACACTTTAATGTGATGAACACATTACAACACAACATGGACGAATAAATGAATAATCTGCAAGTATGTTGCCTGTTGTATGCTGATGATGCGGTGCTGATTGCTAACAGTATGGAAGGTCTACTGTCCCTTATATCTAGGATGAACGAAGTATGTATGAAGAATGAGCTAATGATGGATGAAAGTGAGTCCAAAATGATGGTGTTTGAAAGAGAGAGTACGAAAACAGTGTGCAATATAGTTGTGGATGATGAATTTGTGTATTTGGGAAGTATGTTTACGAGAGATAGAAAGACTGATTAATAATTAAAAACTCCATTGATGGAGGACTGAACGCGGTTGGCGCAAACAAAAAGTTGTCCAAAGAAGCAAAGCTGGCAGTCCACAATGGAGTGCTGATACCAACCCTGATGTATGGCAGTGAGGCACGGGACTGGAAGAGGAAGGATGAAAGTAGACTGAATGCTGTAGAAATGAAATCTCTGAGACGAATGTGTGGTAAAACCATGTTGAGATTCGTAGAGAATGCAAGGCTGATGTATGCGTGATTAAAAAAGATTAAAAAAGGGACGCTTAGATGGTTCATCTATGTAGAGCGAATAAACGAAGAAAGGAGTATACGGAGAATATGTAATGCGAATGTGAATGGAAGAAGAAGCCGAGGATGTCCGAGGAAGACATGGCATGAACAAGTGAATCAAATACTTGAGTCGGGCCATGTCAGAAGTCGGAATAACAGAAGAGAATATATGAGACATTGTATGAATGAAGCAAGCAGTGTATGCCAAGATCGAATTGTTTGGCTATCCATCCTCTCTGCCTACCCCTGCTGGGAAACGGCGTGACAGTTAGTTAGTTAACACATTACAAATACAAATTGAGTAGCTTGGTGTTGCCATATTAATAACATTTTATAGTGAAAAAAATATTAAAAATCTACAATTAAATGCGTAGCTGTACTTAGTAACGCGTCCATTGGATTATTTAGTATACCTAACAAAAAATGGTTCTGTGGTAATTACCCAAGCAAGAATATTATGATTGTAACTTAGTTGCGTGCTAAGTTACTAGCCAGAGCTTTTCTAGAATTATCGGTTCCGGAACGCTGATTTCCGTGCCCCAAGCACTGGGGATGGGTCTATGAAATATTACTGGTGATTAGAGTGGAAAATTATCTTCACTGAGGTCAAAAAATATGCGTAATACCCTTTATAAATCTTTCCTACTGACAATTTAATTAATAATATTCTTCTTCTGGAGTTCTCTCCTTTCGGCGGTAGGCTATCAGGACAGTTTTCACTAGCAGACTGCAGTCCGGAAGTGCACCCATACCAGCCAGTGTCGTGCACAGAATTTAAGTAGAACAGCGAATTAATTGATTTTTAAAAACTTACCACGATCGTGGTAAGTTGTCGCAAAGAATGGCTAAGCTGCTGACTTCAGCCGATGTTGATTGAGATTATCTGCCACTTCAAATACACAAAAAACCGCTTTATACATAATTACTGAATATATAAAATTTTAATATTATTTTATACCGCAAAATTTGCATTAAAGAAAGTTAAAAAAATGTGAAATTATATCGTTACTAAGGTTTTACTAATTGATACAGGTACCGACATATAGCGCTGATTGCTACGTTTGTGATTTGTACCAGCGATTTGATTTGGCACGGCCTTTTCCTATTATATCGAATTGTATTGTTAGCAAATTTGTGCTAATTAATAGAGGTACCAACAGATGCATTTACAAAGTGTGTAAAGTAATATTTACTTCATCAAGATACAATGTATACTGATTAGGGAAAATAACGAATATGATAATTAATATAACTTATAACATATACATATAAAAAATAACACCATAATATTCCTAATTCATTTGAATAAAAAACACTTTCTTCAAATGATGGAAATAACTTTGTGGAGTCATATTTATGAAATACATATTTAAAACCACTGTATTTAATATGTAAATATCTACATATTTCAAGAGCAAAGCTCCCCTCTTCAGGATAAACAATTTACCTATTAAAATAAATTCAGTGGTTTTAAAAAAAGTAATTATTATTGATTTAATTAAAAAATATATATTATAAAACGTTAATTAAAGCTAAATAATGTAGACAAAAATTGAAGGCGCTGCGATCGTCTAAGGGTTTTAAATGGCATCAGCCATCGCTCAAAGGAAAGTGATTGAACTTTACGAAAGCGCAAAGATCCAATTACTTTAACCAATCGGAGTGAAGAATTTTGTGGTACTTTCGGAAAAGAGATTGTTCAAGCGAGTTTTTATATTTAATCTTGCTTTGATCTAGTTAACAAATCAGGTCAAGGCGGGGGGCATGTTCACGGGAGTTCATAGGTCACCTACTTACACATAATTCATGCGATTGTGTGCATCTCCCTTGCCCCTTCCCCCCTTGTTCGATCTTTATCCAACGAGTCCTAATCGAACCGCCGCAACGAGTCACCTGTATCGCCGTATCTAGCGATTCAAAATATACCAGAGAAACACCAGTGAATTATCTACAGTTAATGGTGAAATCGAAGAGGCTTTTCTTTTACCACTTCCAGCTATGATTGTTCCTCAATCCTATGCCATAGTCGCTCGCAAATCCTTTTACATTCAAACACAACCGCAAAACCATACTGATCATTACGATCAGGATTGAGTCCAACCGCATGCACCAGAGATGATTCTACATCATTTTCTAAAACAATTTTATATTTGAACTTTTTATTATTTAACGTTTTGCAAGGAAGATAATTACTTGAAAATATATTTTTTTTGTATTTATCACTATCGCCATTTCTTAGATGTTATATCAAAATCAAATTTTCAAATCGAAATTATAAATACAAAAAAACGATTATTAGTTATGTCGTTAAAACTGTAAAACTGTGTATGTTGTTATAACTGTTTCAAAGCCGGCATAAATCTACAACAAAATGTTTAGATACACAGGAAAGACATTTTTTAACAGACTGTATGTACTACGTACCGATTATTTCAGCAGTACATTTGTAAACATCTCCTAAGTTTGACAGGAGCTTCCTCGCTCGAAATTCTACCGCGCTGTAATACGGAGTAAATTATTTTCCGTGTTCCACTATGTATTGGTTTATTAATTTATTCATGAAATAATGAGAGAATAAATCAGTTTGAAATTAGTTTATTACTTTTCAAAATATGGTTAATTTTTTTTTCAATAGAATGTTTTGAATAAGCGCCTGTCAGGTGGTTGGTAAGTAGGTACCGGCAGGTAGCTAGGTTTGAAAATCAAATTGAATAATGTTATGTTTGAAAATGCCCTTGTACGCCGAACAACCGTCACAATAAAAAAAAAACTGAAATAATTGCAGAACTGAAAAAATATATATTAAATTTGATTTACATTCAAATGAAATAAAATATGAAAAATTCCATTTATCCCCGAAATATGACATAAAATTACATTGAATTAAGGGTAAATATGACTATCCAATAAAAATTATCAAGGGCACAGAGGTAATTCATTTTGTCAAGGGTCCATTTCTGGGGACAAGCGGAAGTACCTACGTTTATATAGGGTCAGCTTTTAAATTAGAAATGAGAATTCTGGAAGAGTGGAGACGCCTTTGAAAGCGGCGCAACCTTTATTTAAACGTTATTCAATTATTCCTTATGGTTCTTGAATAAAACGTTTTAATGTATTTTAAATGTCCAGAAAACCTTCTACCTAAATGAACAGGATGTCGGAGCCTTTGACAACATTTGCGGCAAGCTCTTTGGATCTGTTACAGCGGTAGCAGGCCAAATCCAAGACTAGGTTTAAAAATCAATAAATAAATAAAACTGTTGATTCATTTTGCAAAAAAAAATATTTTTGCACTGGTATTTTCAGTATCGCTCTGGTGAAAGATCACCATTCAAACTCGAAATGTTACTTTTTATAGGTTTAGCCGTATTTAGTGGATAAATCTGTCGGGGGTAAGTTATGTTATTTATTTATTTATAAGAAACAAATAATATGTGCATGGGAGGTTAAGCCAAAAAATGAGGCTGTAGTAAGTGGGGTAGGAAATAAGATAGGAAGAAATAATAATAAGAAAAAGGTAGGGAAGTATCTGGCTATTCAGATTTGGGGCTCGATAACGGTTCTTTTTAAGAATAAGACATTGTCCTTATCCTTAGGGTTAAATAAATTTTATTTAACTGCGGTTCCGATTCCATGCCAATGAAAATACATTTTTAAAAGAGTTTGTGGTTTAACTATCACAGCATTATTAAATATTATAGGTGAATCACACTTACCTAACACGAGAGGTTTATTATAATTTATTGAATTTAAATTCATTCAGCCGTTGGAGGGCTTTGAAGCAGATAATGGACAGTTACCTCGAGAGGGTCTCCTCTAGCAGTAAGGTTAATATCGTCGAATTTAATATTTCAAAGACCCAATCATGTCTGATTACGTCTAAAAGGGATCAAAACGATAATATAGTCTTCTTTAATGGAAGCGATCTTCCCAAAAAGTCATTTATTGATATGCTTGGTGTAACCTTAAATGAGCAGCTCAGAGATGGGGGCTCCATCGAAGCCAGAGTAAAGTAAGCCTCTCAGAAGCTGGACGTACTGTGCAGATCCCGCAGATACCTTAACAACTGCTGATCCCGTACAAATCACAGGCGCGCCCCGCTGTAGAATTTATAAGCCACCTCTGATCGGGAACCCAAAAATATTTGAAAAAATCCTTGACTTTGTGCAGAAACGGACGGTCCGTTTGATAGATTCGCCTATCTTAACAAACGGATTGCAGTCTTTGGAACACAGACACCAGGTGGGAATGCTGTCCTTGTGCTATCGGTATTCGAATGGAAGATGCTCTGAGGAACTAGCGTCATTGATCCCATCAGCACCGGTGCATAGTCGGGAAACACGCCAAACACGCGTCCAACATTTGCACATGTTTGATATTTGTCACATGAGAACGGGTCGCTGTGTGTTTTCTCCATTATAGAACATGTGTCTCTTCAAGACCCAAGTTCCTATCCTCTAAAAGACCCTCCACACAGCATCCCCAAAGATGAGATAGGCCTTGAGAGAAATTATTTCAAATAAATAAACTCGAGCAAGGCCGGGTACATACATCATTAATAAAATATGAATGGAATTTTTTCATCGCTACAAGAATATATCGCTATTAGTTAATTTGAAGCTATTTGTCAGATATTTTATGAAGTTTGGAATTTTCCGACAGGCTCAAATGCCACGATCAGTGGTCTGCGTCAAATGAACGCGGAATATTTCACGGATCTGACAGTTATTGGACAGGCGAATAACTGGATACGAGTAAAATAATACAGGCAGGTAGCAGGTACCAGGTACCCACCCCTGTCCCATCAGCGTTATTACCTGCTTCGAAAGTCGACTTATAATCAAATTACCTGCAGAATTTATCTAGTTACGGAGGCATTTGAAGTTATTTATGACTAAATTAATAAAATTTTATTTCATATTCACCACTTTATTAATATGCACATATATATACTCGTATCTACATGTTTCTAAAGATGCTTTCTTCATCAGGAATATATAGAATACTCAAAAATCAATAATGTCAAGTATATACAAATGATAAACATAGAACACAATAATGTGCTACAACGTTTTAAAATTAGTATGACAAACATTTAACCCGCCATGTTGTATTAAGGTTCGCCCATAGATATACCACTCTGGCTAGCCAAAGATTCAAAAGAAGAAGGTTCTTTTCGTTATAATATTTTCAAAATGAACAGCACAAGTAGGTACCTACTTAATAACTTTATTATTCAGGTGCATTTTGAAAAAATAATGTTTGGAATGAAATAATATTTTCAATATTTTTTTTTTTTTATTTTATTTGAATACCGCACAAGTGAAATTATATGAATACCACAAACTGCTCCCAACCGTCTGGAGCCAGTGAGACTATGGCATTTCCAATTGGAGAATGTTATGAGGCTGAAGGTATTGGGGAGGGGAAGGAGAAGGGGGAGAGGAAGGTGGGGAAAACGGGAAATACCTGGCTATTCAAATCTGGTCACCAAACACGGCTAAAAGCCATTTCAAGCAACGTTTCGATTCTGAGTGGTGGTTTTTCACCAGGGCGATACTGAGAGTATCTTCCACTCTGGAACGTGCGCAAATATACTATATATTATTTTTAAATGAATTAATTGTGAAACAACACAAAATGAGCGTTTCTTTGATGCTTTGTTCAGAGATAGTAATATTACTTTTGCTCTCAAATCAATTATGGCACTCAAACGTCAAGCGAGAATTCACAACTTCAAGGCCGGGTGCACATCAGCTCGTAAGTTATAAAAAATATAAATAAATGGGTATATGGATATATACGTATAGCTAAAGTGTTACAACTGAAAATAAAAGTACAATGAAAAAAAATCGAACTGAAATACGATAGGACTACTTATGTTATAGTAAAAATTTTGATTATGTTTACGGTAAGAGGTTATTAATTTCTTCTTTGTATTTTAGCAGTTGTGATTAAAAAATATCCACAGAACAAAATTTATTATCGAGAGTTAGAGGCTAAGTTAATACGAAATAGTTCTTCATGAAGTGGAACCATACTTCTTGTATTTCTACTAGGTACTCTGAACATGATCATTTACTGTGCCTGTATTATTTTATTCAAACAGAGCAAGTCGCTAACAATTCTTCTATAAGCTATGTACATAAGAACTTCATCATTTAAAATTTAATCTTTCAATTCGACAACAATACATGCTACAAACACGATTTTTAATATTATACATAATTGTTTACTCTATAATATTTGTTTATCTCTTCATAAGTTTTTTCTGTACTATTCTACACACCTCTTTATACTTAATTATTATAATTTTGTTCTAGATATATTATATTACTGTACTAGCTTTCTTCTCTTCTATTTTGTATAATGGCACATATAATGAACTAAACTTGTCATTTGACTTTTCTAAAATGGATTTTTTTCCTAGTTGGGCAATCAAATCTTTCTTTAATTTTATTGTTAAATAATGTGTATTTCAAGTAGTAAAAAAAGTATTACGAATAAGCCTGAACTCGCCAGAGCTGATCAATTTTATAAAAAGCCACATACCGTCAAGACCAACCGAGTTTTTTTTCATTTGCCCGCATGCAGGACCAACCTTGGGAAAATTCTTCAATTCCCTCTATTTGTACGAAATATATTACGCCCAAATACTGTGATATAACACATAATTTAACAACATCGACATTCTTCACAAATACCCTTTCGAAATATCCAGCCGAAATAACGCGTACCACCACAAATTAATACACGGGCTTACAACGTATCGAGAGCATCTCTTGTAACGTTTCTTCTCCCACTCCCCTCTTCCTTCTTGTTTGTTTTTTTTTCTATTCTTAGCTTCATAAATACAACATCTGTGTTTAACCAATGTTAACACAAGAAAATTTATTGGCTTCTCTTTTATTTTATTTTATTTATTTTATTTTATTTTATTTTATTTTATTTTATTTTATTTTATTTTATTTTATTTTATTTTATTTTATTTTATTTTATTTTATTTTATTTTATTTTATTTTTATTTTATTTTATTTTATTTTTTATTTTATTTATTTTATTTTATTTTATTTTATTTTTATTTATTTTATTTTTATTTTATTTATTTTATTTTATTTTTTTATTTTATTTTATTTTATATTATTTTATTGTATTTTATTTTATTTTATTTTATTATTTTTTATTTTTTTATTTATTTATTTTATTTTATTTTTTTTTTTTTTTTTTTGTTTTTTTTTATTTTTTTTTTTCATTTCATTTTATTTTATTTTATTTATTTTATTTTATTTTATTTTATTTTCATACAAATCTTCAACCAGAATACGCGTAGCAGAGTCCCGTGACGTTAGATGTTCCGAATGTAATATTATCAACGAAACACTATGTGTTTTTATGAAATGTTTTTATATTCAAATTTAAATAACAATTTATAAATTCTTAGTATAAGTATATAAAATAAAACTTGTATATTCTGAATCGCCGTTAGCTGATCTACAAGCCGTAATATTTTTCACTGAAGTTCCTTATTATACCAAAGATCTTTAAAAAATGTTTCATAAGAGAATGAACATTTTAAAGTTTTATTTTCGTCCGTTTCCTTGAGATTTACGTCATGGCTAATTTTGGTATCGAAAAGTTAATATCTTTTTTTTTTAAATGCATGTGTAAATGTTTATATTTTATCAGTATTTAAAGTTGTTTTATAAAATTGGTCATACACTTGAAAACTTCGTAAACAAATAATGCATTTTGTGAGGGTTGAGAGTAGTGTTATTCAAATTGACAAATGATTAGTTTTTTAGGCATACAATTTTGATGAGTATTCTAGAGTTAACCGTGTTCATTCCGCTTAGATAGATTTTAAATTACTTTTTGCCCCAATGTCTGCATTACGAAGCAAAGATAAGACCGTTTCCCCTAGAGGACATAAAACGCATTCATTTTATTGCGGTCCCATTTTACCCAAGGAATTCTATCGAAGCCAACTCGAAAGCTAGATTTATTAAACGTAGATATAAGTTGATTAGTTTTACTATCCGGCTTTGCCAGTGTTTCAACACTCTTTTGTGGAAACCTTTCTTTGAATTGAGCAATTTAAAAATGTGGACAAAATTTAACAATATGGAAACCCGTCTTTAAATTTGATAGTTCAATGAAAGTTTCGTTGCTCTATGGCACTTCAATGGAATTAATTTATTATTTAAAACCTTTTTTTTCATTTTAAGGTGTTTTTAAAAGCATCATAAAAAAATATTATTTTATGCTAGCAGCAATAAAGCATTCCATTTAAAATCAGCTTCGTTGATGATTAAAATGTCAATAACCAAACCACCCACGAATCAATTTGAAGCAATATGTAGCGATGAGCGAATCCCTTTTGACCCGCAGACGGTTCATTTCGAGCATACCCAAGATAAAGTCGGTAGGATAGAGCCACGTGCAATAGCCATACTCCCTCAGATGGAGAAATCTCCGAAATTTCTTCTGAACTCTCTCAACACGAGGGAATACTTCACCTGATGTGGGTTTCAAATCAGCGACCCACTCTCAAGTCTACTCCTTTCTAAGGAATTAATAATAATCATAATATCTTTATTCTAATTAAGTTTAACTATAACTAAAATATAATAATGTAAATGTACAGTGGTTTATAAAGTAGATACATAAAAAGGAAAATAGAAAATAATATAATAAAAGTTGTAATATGTTAAGAACGAAAATGGAGTTATAAGTTGAAGTTTCACATTACCCGCCTCACTAGGCCACCCTGTGTTGAAGCAGTAATTTTGCATATTATTTTATAATACCTATGAATATACACTTATATTAAGATATGCTCCATTTGGGTGAGTGCACCGGTAAATGCCCTATCATTACCTTTCATCCAACTTTTTACATTGTGTTTGAATTTTTTCGGTGATTCAGATATTTTAATGCTAACTGGAAGAATGTTGAAAATTCTTATTGCAATGTACCTAAAATTCCGTTGCCCAAAAGTAGTATGAGTTATAGAATTTTTTATATTTTTTGTTAGTATTTCTAGTAATACGAGTGTGTGGTCTTTTTTCATAGTATTTACGTTTGTTTGTATAAAGATGAGTGAAGATTATTTTAGCGTAAATCTGCCGAACATCAAATACTCTTATTATATTGAAAGTAGAATCTCGCGAGGTGAAACTACTTACATACTTAACTTGTATGTCAACAGAACTCACCCTTCGTTCCTTCAACATTTGATTAAGATATGGAAAACATCATTTTCAAATATTAGAAAGAATAATGGTCCGAGGACCGTGCCTTGAGTAATTCCAAATTTACAAGTAAGTGATTTATTAATGTTTGGTTTATTGTGGTCAATTCCATTATCTTTCAATTTTAATTGTCCTACGCTTTCTTTTCATGTATTTGATTTGTCCTGATTACTCCGTATACTAGACGAAATTTTAGCAATGGAGTCTTGAGCACTTTTTCCCTCTATGAATCCGAATTGAAATTCATTTATGATCGAGTTTTTTTTTTATGAATGTTGTGAAAATTTGGGAAAGCAATAATCTTAATTTACTCATTAGAACACAAAGAGCCATCATGAAAATTATACTTAAAGTCCCTGTAGGAACTAGCACTTACGAAATCTTCAGCAAACTTAACATAATGTCAATAAAATAACTATACTCCAAAATAATACTACTCTACATTCATAAATACAAAAAAAAACAAAGAAATAACAACAAACACATATATTATAAACACTAGATCTCAGTGTCAAAAACACATTTAACATTTTTTCTCAGCAATCACGTCAATTTGTAATAATTTAATATTTTGAAAATGAAATCCTCAGTACTGGAAATCCCAGTGAGGATACCATTATTTTTTTTATGTTGTTATATAAAGAAGATAATAAAACATAATTTAAAAAAAAAAAAAAACAGACACTTGACCATCTCGTGCTTTTAGCAAATATTTAACCCGTTTAAAAAAATAAATAAAATCGGTTTGAGATATACCAAGTACAAAAATATTATGGTTTTGATAGGGAACATCAACAAAAAAAGTGTAAACATTTAGGCACCGTCACACAGGGACGAATGACTATTGTGATTTGCGAATCCCCCTGAGAAAGGCGTTTGGTAGTTTCCCAATGGAGATGTTGTTGCTCCGAGAGTACTTGACTTATGGCACTAGCCAGTATGGTCGGTAGCGGGTGGTGACGTCAGCGGTTGCTGTCTGTAGAAGACTGTTCTTGTTTGCTAGCGACAGGTCGAGATATGCAAGGGAGGAGATATTGTCCATTCTGCGGTTGAAGTGAAAAGAGAACACATTTATTTATTTATTTGTAAGAAACAAACAGCTTTTCGTACAGATTTATATACAAAGGAAGTTTTACAAAAGGTAAGCCAGCAAAGTTTCTTATGCTAAAAGGAGAGGAAGAGGAAGATAGGATATTATTTATTGACAGAGTTCCTAAACAATGAGTTTACTGACTCTAACATAATTGAAAAAATGGATTTTCTATTGAAACCTTAAATGGAGGGTTTTTTTGTATTATGCGACTTGGGGCAGGAATTATTATTTTCTTTATTTTTATTTATTTAAATGCCTACACTGGGGATTGATTTAGGTCTTTTGTATTTGGTAATTTATTCTCGCTATATTGAGCGAGAGAGTAAATGGTTGGATTTTCATGTCCGGCTAGACCGGCGTAGAATTTTTCCGAGTGTGATACAATTAGCTCCTTTATCAGAGGAATGTTTGTGTCTTTGTGTAGAGTCGTAACCCTGGTCCACTTCGGCGCATTCAACGCTAGTCGAATGGCTTTGTTTTGCAGGGTTTGTAGTTTATCTTAGTGTGTGTGAGCAGCATGACACCAAATTGGTGCTGCGTATGTAAAGCCCGTCCCTATGGTCGTCTTGTAGATGAGTAATTTATTGTCTGATGATAGTTGACTATTTCTACCTAGCATGGGGTAGAGTGCTGCAATTGATTTATTTGCTGATTTGACTTTGTCTTTGATGTGTTTAGCCCACTTTAATTTGGAATTTAAGGTTACTCCGAGGTATTTAATAGATTTGGAATAATACCGCTGTGCGTACGCTATTTAAATGGCATGCGGCACGGCCGAACATTATGTGCACGTATTATGAAATCCCGGCATTTGTGGTGTAATCTTGATATTTCATTTGTGGTGTTGTGCAATAATTTATATTTGATTATAAAGATATGTGTTTTATTTGCTTAAATTAATCCACTCTGTAGACACGTTCGATACATACATATATCCATTTTATAGCTCAATTATTATAATTGTTTCTAGATTTATCCGCTGGAGGATAAATCTTGAAATCTGTTTAATACCGATGAACAATACGAACAGGGTTTCAACACAAAATCGCGGATAATTGGAGTTAGGGAATCTTATACCAGCTCTATTTAGAGAATATCTTCCATCTACCTCCCTCCAAAGTGATCCCATATTGTCATACATCATTTCCTCTCGCATTCCCAGCATTCTTTCCCATTCCACATATTCTCTTTCCATCATTCTTCCCGTTCCATTACTATTCCCTGTCCTCGCTTCCAAATCTCCCTCCTCTTCCCACATTTCTTTACCCTCTACTTCCTGAGTCGCTACAAGATGATTTATTGTTTGCACAGGGATGTCATTTCTGAAAAAAAAAACCACAAATAGAAAGATAAACGTAAACATCAACATTTAAAGGACGCGGTTAAATTGATAAATGAATCGAAAAATCGAAAAACTTGGAATTTTTTTGGTGTGTTAAATAAATATAAAATAAGTAAGCCACGTCTGTGTGTCCTCGATTTTTATCGACAAATACTCGACAGGTTTCGCTGAAAATGGTGTTATAGTTTGTTCTTATTAGTGCCGAGAAGGTTTAGAGAGTAGTTTTAATGAAATCCAGTATGTAAAACTGTCGCTATAACGTTTTAAAATTATTGGAAAAAAAACATTGAAACCATGATGTTGTATTGAGGTTAGCTCATAGATATACCACTCTGGTTAGCCACAGATTACATATTCAAAGGAAGAAGGTTTGTTTGGGTAGAATATTTTCTAATTTAATGTAAAACACGAGTAGGTACTTATTTAAGAACTTTATAATTTAGATATACTTTGAAAATATAAATGCTTGGAATGAAATAAAAATTTCAAATGTATGTTTATTTGTTTCTTTGTTTAGAGATAGTAATAGTTGTCTCAAGACATTACTTTTGCTGTCAAATCAATTATAGCACTCAAACTACAAGCAAGAATTCACGACTTCGTAACTTTATTCCAAAAAAAAATCCCGAGTTAGGCCGCGTACACAGAATGCTCACGTGACGTCAGATGCTCCAAATACAATGGCACCAACATAACAAGGTGTTATGAGCCCGCAAATACTTTAATAGTACACAACTTATGACCCTGTATAAATCGCAGGTGATCCCCACTGTAGAATTTGGCAGCCACCTCTGATCGGGAACCCAAAAATATTTGAAAAAACCCTTTACTCTGTGCAGAAACGGTCGGTCCGTTTGATAGATTCGCCTATCATAACAAACGGATTGCAATCTTTGGAGCACAGACGTCAGGTGGGAATGCCGTCCTTGTGCTATCGTTATTTCAATGTAAAATGCTGTGAGGAACTAGCGTCATTGATCTCTTCGGCAACATTTGCACGTGGTTGACATTTGTTACATGAGAATGGATCGCTTCTACGACTCGTTCTTGTGTTTAACAGCTCAGCTGTGGAATGATTTGTCGGCCTCTGTGTTTCCTACCTCCTACAACATGGATCTTTTCAAGACCCAAGTTCGATCCATCCTATCCTCTAAAAGACCCTCTGCACAGCATCCCCAAAGATGACATAGAAATGAGGAGAAATTGTTAAAACAAAATAAAAAATTGCAACCTTTTCTTTCTCTGTAGAATCTCTCTTTTCTGAGAAGACAAACACCAAGTTTGAATCATGATCTATGTAAGCAATGCATATGTGTGAGTTGGATTTATCTCTGGTCACGATACCCATACTATCCCATGATCTATGTAAGCAATGTATATGTGTGAGTTGGATTTATCTCTGGTCACGATACCCATACTACCCCATGATCTATGTAAGCAATGTATATGTGTGAGTTGGATTTATCTCTGGTCACGATACCCATACTACCCCATGATCTATGTAAGCATGCATATGTGTGAGTTGGATTTATCTCTGGTCACGATACCCATACTACCCCATGATCTATGTAAGCAATGTATATGTGTGAGTTGGATTTATCTCTGGTCACGATACCCATACTACCCTTTCGAACGCAATAAAATTTGATACAAATTATAAAACATGGCTTGCCTAATATAGCATTTGGAAATAAGATAGCAACCCTTAACTGTTTTTATATTATTCAGCTCTTAAAAAAAAAATATATATAATACTACATTTACTATTTTTTATACACTTTCAAATGCTTCCGGGAAAGATCAACTGTGTTAGTAATGAGTCAGCTGTCAGCTTCTGCGCTCAGAAATAATGCCCTCATCCGCCATTCATATGCGCAAAAGTATCTTGCCAGTGCCTCATCAATCATAAGCACTGTCCGATTACATGTAAATTCTCAATCAACACCACCATGTATTCGCTGGTCACCCACAAAGGATTTATCAATAACAGATTTCGTTCTCCTGAGGTTGAAAAGATAATGAAATTAATCGAGTAGATGGAGAAGGTTCTGAAAATCTTGAAAGAAGGTTTTAGTGATTACATCTCTAAGCACGATATGGAAGTGGTAAATTATGCCGCAGATCTTCTGCTGCGACCGGAGGCTGGCTAGTTAACACCTGGACTATTGGCTTAGTTGGTGGATTACTTAGTCAAAGGAACGTGCAGCATTAAAACGAATGAGAAAAATACCAATATTCTCAAAAAATATTAACAGGAACTCAATGAGGTCAATATTGCACTCAAAAAGTCTATCGTCAGTCTCGATGAGATACTGACATTATCCGACGTAAACAATGGACCGTTAACAAAAGGAGAAGTGAGGAAACTCATCTTAAAAATATCTGATAAAATTGTTTTGGAACGCTTGTTCCTCGAGGCTGATGACTAAAAAATTACCACGTAACTGCAGGTAAGGTCTGAGGAAGACCAGAAGTCGAGAGGAGCTAAAAAATCAACAATAAAAATTAGCGATTTTATGAAAGAGGGAAGTTTACAATAACAAATGAATAAATGGCGGATTCTAATAAATGTAGGTCCTCGCATTCAATGCTTGAGTCTGAAAGATCTCTCAATAAGATGGATGGAATTTCTGAACCATATGGACCTCTCT
>JAHDVE020006163.1:0-40592 GCA_022606495.2 Halesus radiatus
AAAGGTTTCCAAGACTTCGCTTGCCAAGCGAATTTCATAGCTATTACCTATATTTTTGGTGACATAAGACATACAACTTATGGCAATATTTTTGGCTAGTATATTCCTCTTGTGGTTTAATAATAGTCAAAAAGAAATATTTTGTATTACCAAAATACTCTTAAGGTTTTTTGTTTGTATAGTTTTATCTTCATATAATAGGACTTTTTATAAGATGAGCTACTGCAAGTAGCTTGTTAGCAGATTATTATTAAAAAAAATAACGTCTTATAAACAATCATCGGCTCTTAGCTTTACACCTCAGGGTGGGATGTGGCCTTTTCCACAAAGCTCTGCATTAACGCCGGTCCATCTTCATTCACCTCCAGTTCCCCTATTTAAATCATGGACTTATTATAATAATGTGATGACCTTGATTGGTAGAATAGTAAAACACTCTGTCGTCCACATAAGCCCTTGTCTTTTTGTAAGCCTATCTTAACAAAATAAATAGAAGAAAGGTAGTCACTGTTCTCTATTCAGTTGCAATCTGCCGGTCTGCAAGACCGGTATATTGTATTTATCTCTTAGGAAGTGACATATAACCGAACTATTCGAAACTACTATTAAAGTTACCAGTAAAGCCATATTTCCTTTATAAATAGCTCAAAGCTCAAACAGTAATAATAATAATATATTAAATTTGTTGATAATTGTATATTAGTAAATGCACTACTCAATCATTTTTGCATAAAAAAATAACCTTATACAAAAAAACTATCGCACATTATCATCAGCTCTTCAGCATCGTCTTTGTATTATTAATTAAAAGATTTATCTTCCAAGCTTTTCCAAGGGAGCTGAAGCGGTAAATACGGCTCAGTAAGCGGCGTATTGGAATAATACCGCTCCCCAACAGCTGTTTCAATATATCGACTTATTTGTACGGAAATCTATAATACTGGTTGTGCGCATAGAGCCATGAATCCTACTTGCTGAGAGTTAATAGATCTCTTCTCAAACATTTGGCCAAGGTAGCGTTAGTCCATTCATTTCATTATTATACATCAATGCACATCACTGCATATTCGTAATCCTAGTTGCACTTGTGATATTCGTAATCCTAGTTGTTGTATTATTTGTGGATTTGATTAATGCATTGCTGAAAATAAGTAAATTATTACGTAAATTGTTCAAAAGATTGGTATTCATTTTGTGGCGTCATTATTAATAAACGAATTAAAAATTTATATGTAATCACCACTTTATTAATATATACGTGTCAACATTATATTTATTTTTACTATTATCATTTGGTATTCTGTATATTCCTAATGAGGAAAGGATCGCTTTCGAAACATGTTGATATGTATATATTAATAAAGTGGTGATTACAAAGTAATTTTTAATTAATTTATTAATTATTATGTAGTTCATCGTCATTCTAAATGTTCATTACAAATAACTATATTCGACTCTCTCAAGCCAAAGGTCGTAAGTGGAAACTTTTATGGAGAACGGAAACGGTGATAAAACACTATTTGTTAATGTTATGAAGGCATCGTGATGTGTTTTCACCTTTTTTGTTAGGAAAAAATACAAAATTCTGCAACCCTCGTAAAAAGATATTTCAGTTCTTCTGAATTGGACAGGTCAATTTAATTCCATTCTCCAACCTTGAGAGGAACGGCTGCGCTGCCTGTTTCATACGTGTACTCTTACACTTAATTTTGAATTTGAGGCCAAAATACCCATACAAACTGAATGATATACGAGTATATTTTTAATTAAAGCTTTAGTAAATATTTAATACGGATGAGAAGTATTTTATTTATTTTTGTTACAAGTACCTATATGACATGAATTTTTTTTTTCATTATTTTAGAGGCAAATTAGAAAAATATTTTCGGGTTAATCGTATTTTTTTTAAACATTATCTCATATTTGCTATGTAAATATGATTACATAAATAAAAACATTAAAAAATAAACAAAACATATTAAAAAAAAAAAACGTTTTTTCGGGTCGGTATTTTAAATTATGTACGGCAAATTTGTGTTCCAACGTAAATTCGTCTTTTTAAATTTAATTTAAAGTCCACCATAATGCTTATTTTAATATACATTTTTTTGTTGTTTCATTATGTTTTCAAAGGGGGTGTGGTAAAACTTTTTTTTTTTAAATCACTGTTAGCACCCAAATAATTGTTAAAGGTGCCTCTAAAATTGCGAAAAATCAATTCCTTTAATGGACGATATTTCATAATGTAAAAAAAAATAAATAGATTCTTCTCATGCGTACTAGATAATTACTTAATCTTTAATTTAAAAAATATACCATTTGGTTTAGGTGAGTATTTTGACCTTAAATCCAAAATTAAGTTTTGTACGAAACAGGCCGCGCAGCCGTTCCCCTTAAGAGCGTTAACACATATTTATAAAGTGTGGCCTATAATAAATACTATTATGTCAGATTTATCTTAGAATACAGATGAGCAAATAAAAAATATTGATAGTCTTTGCTTTAGTCACACATCTATCGTGATAATTTATTTCGAAACAGACTTTGAATAGATACAAACTCACATACCAAAAATTGTCACAACTTTCCTAAGCAATTTTATTTAAAGTTTGTTTGTGGGAGAATCAGCTCTCTATGATAAAATGGATACATCAGTTTGTGCCATCAGCTCATAAAAATATGTAGGAACACCCTTTTAATGGATGAAATAAAAATAAATAAAAAAAACTGCTCTCTGGCTCCATTTGATCGAGTTTTGTGAAAACGGCCTGATTTCCACGTTTTGATGAGTTTTATTCATATTTAACATTAAAATGGATAACGTCTTGCGCTTGAAATTTTTACTTAGTATCAAAAATGTATTTTTAGTATTTCGAAAGTGCAGTCTGTTTATTGTAGAACACGATTTGAAATAAAAGCTTTTTGTTTTGTTTTTGTAGTAACCAGTATTATTTATTTTTAATTTCATTTAGTCAAATTTAAATAATATAATTTAATACCTAAGTAGGCAAACTTTACAGGGTATTAATAACCATTAAAAATATCAGTCAATTTACTCGGGAATGAATAAGAGCATTGGTAATAAAAATAAAAGTAATAATAATAATATTCGGAAGATTTTTATAGCGCCGTTTTTGTGAAAAATCACCTCAAGGCCGCTATATCATCACTGCTGGTTTTCAAAGCAAATACGGATCCTGCTGTCATTCCGCCCATACGTCTCGGCGGAGCCAATCTTGAAATCTGCAGCGTACGTGCCACATGCTCGCCAGGAGACTTAATAGGTGCAGTTCTCCGGTAAAAAAGCAACTATTCCAGACATACTGCATAAGCTCTTACACTAGCGAACTATGGACTAGATATAAAAAGGCGTCATGGACACACTCCGAGTGCAATATAACCATGCTTAAAGGGCGCTGTTCGGCGTCCCTTGGAGACGCAGCGCCTCGCAGATGTTCGCAGAGGGAAAGGTGCATGGGTTCGCTGCTTTGATGCGCCACAGAATAGCCGGGACGAGTCAGCGCTACCGGAGATCGGAAAACACTCTTGTCCAGGCCGTCGCCCAGTGGCATGGCGCGCCCCTACATCATAGATGGAGAACTTCCCTCAGGCCATTGTAGCATAAGTGTTAAATATGTTATTTTAATTTAATTTTTTTTTTATTTATGTTTTTATATTATATTTCTACAGTGTGTAATTTTTTATTCTTAAAATGTATTCTTTTTATATTGCACTCACCGCTTTGTTCTGCTGAAATAAAACATTATTATAATTATTATACAAATATTTATTCCTATTCTTTATCTAATTATGTACAAACAGATACAGAAAAACATACTTACCTGGCAGGTCGCTTCAGATGAATACAGTTTTATTATGATTGAAGAGTTGGTATTTATTGAAATATTTATAATTTTTAGGACTGGAAAATATTTATAAAATGACCTTAAAAAGCGTATGAAGCTTTTAATAGATATTAAAAAAAATTATTTCTTTTTACGCTTTTAGTTATTTACAGTGTTGTGGGCTGTGGACGCATTTGCGCACCGATGCGTGAATTTTTAAACTTTTTCTTTTTAATGACTTTACGTAAGCACTAACCGGCTAGCCTAGCTAAGTAATTTACGGATGCATTTCTTCAATTTATGGATACGATTGTCTGAAAAGATGATTTTAAGTTTAGTTCTTTTTGTTACGAGATATTAATTATATTCGTGTAAGTACCTTTACAGAAATAATATAAATATATCGTCTACAGTTGGATAATGCATTCGGAACAGTTGTTACGCGTGTTAATAATTAATAATTGGAAGTTTAAAAAAACATTTCTTTTTATTAAAAAATAATGGTAAATATAATAATACTATTCAAAATTAAATACCTATAATAAACACTACCTGTCATAAAAAAGTCGAATACTCATAGTGAAATGCCTTCGAAACGTCAAACACTTCATTCAATATGCACTGGAAGCCATTCAAGAATAAATAAAATCAAATATTTAGGAGAATGTATCTACTTTTTTACGTCATAAGCAGAAAAATTTTGTGTTTACCACTAAATAAAATTCTCCTCAAACTCGTTTTTGTATCATTTCACTTCATAATCGAAATCTTATTTCAACAAGTAATTGAGTTTCCCATAAAAAGATACCCAACAATGCTGAAATTTTCGCAAGCCGCAAAAAGAAATCATCACGTCCCAAAATACTTTCTCTTACTTCTTCCCGGAGATCTGGAGATCTGGAGATATTTGGGAGCGCACCGTGTTTTGGGACCGATTGAGTTCCTAATAAGTTTCGTTCAGTCGAGCGAGATAAACACTCCGAGAGATTAACAGCATCCTAGGAGAAAACCGCGCGTCATTCAGTATATTTGACACTGCGCCGAACAATAACGTAAGATAACGTAACCGGATTCAGACTTACTTAAAAAGCCTTTTTATTTTTTTTTTCATTAGATTTTTTTAAGGTGTTCACACAAATTGTACACACAATTAAGCCCATTCAAAAATATTTGTAGGCAGGTAATTTAATTTCTCGTTACTTCGGAATGCGTGGGGGTTATTATAATCCCATATATCTCACAGAGTACATACTCGTACATGTATTCCATACATAGAAAAAAAATAGTAGAGAAGGTGTACGAACATTGTAATGGCTAAGATTATGTCAAATATACAATTAAAATAATTTAAACACATGTGAAATAAAAATAAGATTGATTTCATTTCCTGTAGTCATATGCATCACCCAATCGCTGCTATTCTCCATTTAATAGAAGTACTCATGCAAGAGGATACTCGAACGATGGCTCTTACTGAGTCTTTCTTTAACCGCCCTGCCTTTGGGTTATTTTTCAAAAAGTAGGTAAAAAACATCGGGTTTTTTTTCCGAATTTTATGAGAGAATACGAAAACAACCGAACACATCCGTTAGCTTCGGCTTACCTCGGCATACTAAAAGCGATAACGCAGGAACGAACTTGATGTATACGACGTATCGTTTTGTGGGTTTCGGTTATCGTTATTTTTTAACCTGAACGTACGGGATACGGTTTGTTGCGTTTGGGCGATGATATAGCGGCCGTATCACGTACGTTCGTATGGTTAGGGCGGTTAAGACCGGCGACACGAGCTGTGGATGCGGCCTTTCGAATACGACGTTGAAGCGCTGCAGGAACGCGGTACCCCACATAGCAACATGTTTGCATTATTTTACTGCACCCGTGATTGGTTATATGAAGTTCGTTTATAGAAAGATTTTTTCAAAATGAACATTGATATCTCCACCCTCAAGTGGAATTATTTTGGGCGTGGAGCACGGCTAACAGATCACCATCATCCCCTTTCTCATCTCGTTCTCTTCTCCTCCCCTTTCAGTATTGCAACATACCAAATTGACTCCGGACAGTTGGGACTTATTATTTATTATCCAGTGGATTAGGCGAAAGCAGAAAAACAAAAATTAATAATTTTATTTAAAAACTACCAAAATACACTCAGACATTTTAAAGTAGTGCAAAATTGAGGGCGGTGCGATCTTTTTAAATAATTTAAATGGCGACATAAAGATGGCTCATACCAAAAATTAAGTAAGTAATTTTTAAAACAACACAATGGTCCAGGTGCATGTCTTTTACTTTAACCAAATGATGTTCATAAATTAGTGATATTTTCGGAATGGAGATGATTCTACACGACATTCTAACATAATTTTACGTTAATTTTTTTTTTTATTTAACGCTCTGCAAGGAAGAAAATTTAATTTTAAAAGGCGATTCATTTTGTATTTCTGAAATTTTCTGCATCTAAATAACCATGTTATAGATGTTAGATTAATAAAAAAAAACAAAATTAAAATCATAAATTTTAAAAGAAAAAATGTTAAAAAATTAATTATTATGTTTTGTCTTCTTTCTTTAAAACGAACTGTTAACCGTGATAATGTGAAAATATTTTAATTTGAAAAATATATTTCAAAGACAAAGTAGCTTGGTGGTGCCATAATAATGAAATTTCGTAGTTCAAAAATAATACATATCTATAATTAAATCTAATTATTATAAAAAAAACTGAGAAACAAAAAGAAAATATACGCAATAGGTAAGAGGAAAAAAAAGTTTATATTGTTAAAAATATATTTTAAAGGATTTTAGTTCCCCTGCGTGGAACTGCAATTAAATAAAACCTTCGGATTCCGCGCTCATTAGACAAGTAATTACAGTCTATCGTCTACCCCTCGCCCGTAGGTAGCAGGTACACCAGCAGAGTAGGTGCTCTCCTCCCTATCGCTTCGGTTCGACGTCTCGTCGTCTCTTATCTAGCCGATCCAATTTAAAAGGAACTCCCCTAATAAAATAAGAAAGAGCTCACAAGTATATACCAGTTTTGTATCTTCTTCTGTTCCACTGCAATGATACGTTTATACGCCAGTGGGAAACTCCTGCTATAGGGAGGCAATTAAGATTGTCGATTTGTGAAGGATTAGAAGGGCAATTTAGAGGATAATCCTAGTCGAAATATTATTTTTTGGATGTATCTATCGATATTTTTATTCTTAATTATAAATTATTTGTTAATTTTAGCAAATTATAAGTCATTTTAAAGTCAGCTTATTCAAAATCTTCAAATAAAGTTGTTTTCTTCTCGTGTGTGTAATGTTTTCTTTGTGAACAGTATGTTGTTATTATTTTCACCATAAATATTTGTGTTTTAGTAGGTACCTAATTTGATATTCCTAGTTTATATCCTAAATATTATTATGCTATGTTTTCATATGAAGCAGATACTTAACATTATAATTTAAAATAAACCAATCCCTTTGTTTTACATTACTTAATTAGTATACTATTAATTCGTTACTATCTCATAGAATATTCTATGATCTGAGGCTACCGCCGTAGCTTCGTCAGGGGAGAATAATACAACGAACCGTAAATATTTCCAGTTGGGACTCGGGGGAAAACTCATAATTCTTTAAAAAGTTCTATTCTCCTTCAATATTTACGCATTTTTATAAATAAAGTAGAATATTAAGTGCATTATTTTATATTTTCGCGAATGCATTTTTTAAATTTTTTTTTTTTATGTTTCTAAAAACGTTTTTACTTTTTAAAAGCGATGCAATGGGAACTCATGTAAAATCGTGTGTTTTCGGTTTGAGAATTTGATTTAATAATGCAAGTAGAACACACCTAAAACCGTTCAATTTTTTGGGGTGTCTTTTTATAAGCTTAGAAAAAAATATTAATTATCAGACCTAAAAAAAATGTTTAAAGCGCAAAATCTCCTACTAACGAACCCCTTTTCCGATATTGTCGTATTTTTCATTGTGGTAAATTAAGTTTTTTAGAATATGACCGTGAGACATTTTAATTTTTATTTTGAACTTTACAAATTAAAATAAAACACGCGTTTTGGTGACGTTTTTTTTTGCGTAAATCAAAACATTCGGGAGAGGACATTAACGACGTTAACGGGGAGAGGGACGTCGGAGAGTTTTTATTTATTAATTAATTGATAAACTAAAGTTTTTAAGACAAGATTTTTGTGCATAGCGCAAAGGGTAACAATTATTTTTATAAAGAATAATTATTAGCCTGAAAAACTCATCCAAATTGAAAAAACCTTCCGAGAAAAGATAAATGTCGCCGACAGGACTATTCAAAATAATGATGAAATTTTTGTGCAATACGATAAACATGGTGTTTTTAAAGAGAAAAATATTTATAACGTTTTTTTAATTTACATAGGCTTAGCATTTATCAAAATCTAATCAGAAATATTACATATTTCTGACCGTTCTACGCATGTTTTGAACGCAATGATAAAGGATTAAAAATACTTTTCTCAACTGTAAAAATCATATTTATATTCATATTTTGTAAAACATACAATGGGACGGTCAGAAAAAGAAATATTTCTGATTAGATTTTGATAAAAACTAAGCCTACGTAAATTTATAAAATATTTAATAAATATTTTTCCATTTATAAACATTATGTTTATCGTATGGCGTAATAATACTATCATTATTTTGAATTAATAAATAATAACTCTCCGATATCCCTCTCGCCTTAAGCGGAAATTTCGATTTAGTCACCACTTGCATAAGGAGCGCGTGATTTCGTTAGAATTTTAGCAATTGGATGGCCTTAAAAAAATATTATTTTTTTAACTGTAAAAAAATTATCCAGTAAACAGATGTAAAAGGAAGTTATTATTATATTTTAATTAAATATTATAATATTTTGTTTTTAGATAATCATATTGAAATACAAGAGAACTAGTGACATTTTAATATGCTTATAGTAAAGAGAATTTGCCACATGGCAATAAGCCTGCCAGTAAAAATATGATAATACTTATCTAAATATGTGTCCAATATACATATTGATGTGTTAATTAATTTATTTATTCATTTTCTGGAAATCAAAAGTTTATAATTAATCATTTTATATGGGCATCGAGAAGCACATCAAAAATAAAATCAGTTTTGAATTTCCTCCTTGTAACTAATAAAACAAGATATTAAAAAAAAACTAATTAAAATTTATAACTATATTAAATCCAAGTTATAATATTACATATTGTAGGATTCATCAAAGTGCTGGTATAGATGATGCTTTACTGTATAAGTGGAGTCAGCAAATATATCAACAATATCTCCAAACTAGTTCCACAAAACATGCATTCTATTAGTTAATGAATGCGACTGATAGTTGGTTGTGTAAGTGTTGCAGAAAAATGTTACAGTAGTTTTTATGTGTAAGTTACTGATGAAGGTTGAGCTCAATCGAAAATGCATTAATATAAATAAAATAAAGTGATTTAAAACAAAACAAAAAAAAATATTTCATTTAAATTATAATGTCAAGCCACAAAGTGATTGCTTTCTTCCATAAGACTGTTACAGTTTGTCTTGTGTTCCTGGTCGGTACATTTAATTCAACAGTGGCGAGGATGGCAGGGGTGTCAATTAGGTTGTTAATGATTCTATATAATACAACTAGGTCTGATATAATTCTCATGTCAGACAGGGTAATCAGATGCAATTTATTCATCAAACTCACATAATTAATATTTTCAATTGCAATTTTCAATCTACGAAATTTGTGTAAAAATATTATAGTTTACTCGCAAAGGTTATTCCAAGATGAAGAATATTTGAAAGTGTTGCAGTGTTTTTGTCATTTAAGGAGTAATTAAATACTATTTTATTTTTATTTCGGGAAAAGACAATGTGGTGACATTTTAAAACATTTAAAAATAATTAGTTTTGTTGACAATAGGTAGCTACAGTTTTTAAATCATGTTTTGGTTAATACAATCGTTTACCCTTGTTATTGGGAGTATTTTTATTAAAGAAATATAAGTAATCTAAATCTAGATAGATGAATTATTTTATTATCACGATACTTCTTATTCTTTGTATTTTGCTAATATGTATTTTCTGAACCGAATTAAAAAGATGCACAAAACAAGGCTTGATAGCATCTTAGATTTTTTTGCATCATTGCAAATGTATTGTTCACTGGAATAATTATGTCGACAGAGGGGGTTAAATGCTTATTGATAAATTTAAATGTTAAAACAGTGCTTTTGGTTAGCGATCTACGCATTGCATTTACAATTAAATATAGGTAGTTAACTCATTTTAACTTCATTGGGTATATGTATTTCTAAAAATTTTGAATTTTAGGTATTATGATAAAATGCATGCCTTAAATAATTCCCTTAGAAGAACAGCGCTGATTTTGGAATGGGTTGGTAGTGAATGGGTATTCCTGTAAATTAATTGGTCCCCACCCGATAATAAATCCCACGAGGGAACTCATGGTCGATGGGCACTTCCTGATAGCCGTGACGGTTCAAAGGCGCATAAAGTAAGCTGTTGCGCTTTGAAAACCCAGGAAGGGTGTGAGTAATTCATCATTTTAAATTTATTTTTTTCTCCTTTTCTTTATAAATATTTTAATATTCTTATTTTACCTTTTTTATTACATTCATTGTCCATTAATTTGAAGGTTGCACTATCCATCCAGTCCTGTTGGATTAAACATTTAAAAATAAAAAAGAATACTATAAAAGGTTATTGTTCATTTCATTAAATTTATTGTGAAAATGCGTATTATATATTATTATAAACATCGGTGGGGTGGGTTATGGGAAGATGAACCTTAACAAATATTAAGCTTGCATAATTACTCACATAAATACCTATTAAAAGAAACTGCTTGTTAAAACCTGTTTTCTATGGGGTATAAAGTTACTTAGTTGTATAATTTCTTCAAAACATTGGTATTCACTTTGTGCGTCATTGTTAATAATAATTAAAAATTACTTTGTATTCGTCACTTTATTAATAAAATGATTTCTTTGCTTGTAGAAATTTCAAGATTAGAGTTAAGGAACACATAAGGTGTTTAAATAATAACAATGATTCTGAATTTATGAAACCAATCATTCCTTTAATATAAATAAAGGTCTAAAAATTTTACATTCTAATTTATATTTGCAATTAGACATATTTGATATTTTTGAAATCAGAAAAATCGTTAAGATCTCTTGAATTTATTTTAATATTAGTATTAACAATAAAAATTGTTTCTCTTTTAAATTTCTATTATAAATTTGTTATTCAATTTTTTATAATATTTTTTTAATAACATTTTTGATTAAGTATTCACCTACTTTAATCAATTTTTGATTAAGTTCATGATTTGTCTATTCTTACATTACTGTGTTCTGTGTTTATCATTTGTCTATAGTTGACATTATTATTTTTTAGTATTCTACATATTCCTAATGAATAAAGCATCGCTTTCGAAACACGTTGATGTGCGTATATTGATAAAGTGGTGAATTCAAAGTAATTTTTAATTCATTTATATTTAGTTGTTATTGCAGTTATATGAGTTAACTAATAAAAAATAATATTGTTTCACTGTCTAGAATAGAACGACAGACAGCTCTGTCTTGTGTAGATAAATACTCATACTACACACTCAGATTAATTTATTTTGTCTTTATGTAGTTTTCTACTATTTCCACCTCAGTAACTTTTAAAATAAGATTAAAAAATTAAGAATTAGGAAACGCCATACCGTTTATACCATTAATTTAAGGTATTCAATATGAAAAATATTTCTTAAAGGAGTATTAATACTCGGGCTCAGCCAGGTAATAAGTGATAAATGACATTTTCATTCTTTCAATGGAACCCTATCCCATTTCGAAAAAAACTTTTAATTAATAAAATAGTTTTTCCAGAGTACGTTTTCATTCTCAATTAAAACGACTTCTCTCCAAAACAGTTGAAGGATTACTTTTATAGATTGTACTCCGCTTAGTTCATCGGGCGGAGAAAGAAGGGAGGATGATACTTTTTTTTAATTAAACACAAAGCTATTTGAAATTAATGCCTGACTTATTTGAGGAAGAGCTGTTTAAACCTTCGTTTTCTTTGAAGAATTCACGGAGCCAGACTTTAATACGGAAGCGAATTGTTTGATCTATTGGTTTGATACCGCCATATTAAAAACGTCTTTAATTTCGGTTGAATTTGCCAAACCACGCTCGATTAGACAAGTCGTTACGTCAACTGTGTTGAAGTTTCAGGTTCTTTTCGGTATCGAGGATTTTACAAAAAAGTTATTTATATTTCATGAAATTTATTTTTAAGAATTGTTTAAAATAATCACCCGAGATGACTTGTTATGCTAGTATCCTTTTACAGAATTTCTGCCTATAAAAACAGATTAAGCAAAGCATACCATTTCGAAAGCTGATAATTTCCAGAAAACCAAGAAATTCAAAACTCCGAAATAAATGAGGCAAATAACTACTATCTCTAATAATAATAGTTTAGGATGCTTTAATGGAATTATCAAGTTTAACAACCATTTTTCATTTGTTTGATTTAAAAAAAAATATCTTGCTTATTTCAGCATTCACGATTTGGCTTTTCCGGTACTCAGTTATCCGGAAGATAGTTATTCAAGTTTTAGGCGAACGGAATACTTTTTTGTAGTTGGCTACATAAATATGTTCAAAAAAGAGCACTTAAGGACAATAACTTCAACTATATAAGGCCAATTATGTGAAACTTCAAAATAAATACTCAATACTATTGATATTATAGCAAACAATGAATTATAAAAATATGTGAGAGGAAAAACTAATCAACATAATACAACATACAAGAAAATATAACAAAAAGTAAATGTTTTATAAATGATAGAAATCAGTTTTAAAAGAAAAGTAAATTAAAGGGTATTATTTTTTAAACGTACGAGGTGTGTTCAAAGTGAATTTTGAATTTTCGCGGACTGTGTACATTCGATTATCGTTTTTTTTTGTCATTTGGTACACATATTTTTATCGTATGTTAGCATTATCAGCCATTTTGGATCAGTGGTGTGTTTTTGTCAACTGAAAAGGTTAGTCACATTTTGTTTTTTCTTCGATTTTTTACTAAAAAAAAATTAGTAAAAAATCTAAAAACATCGATATTTTCAGATTTTTTGAAAAAAAGGTGATAAGGAAATATAATACAAATCAAATCTAAAATTTCACTTCAATAGGATTGATGATGCCCCAGAAAACGGCTTCAAGTTCCGACCAAAACTAGAAAATTCCACCATAGGATTAATAATTATTAAGGATTTTTTTCTAAAAAGATTTAATTTTTTGGATTTTTTGAAGAAAGGCTGATGAGGACATGAAAAAATAAAGCAAATCTATAATTTCACTTCAATCGGACTGATGATGCCTCAGAAAACGAACCTAAAGTAAAAAATCGAACAAAAACGTCACTAATCTTTCCAGTTGTCAAAAACAAACCACTGATCCAAAATGGATAATAATGCTAACATTTGATAAACATATGTGTACCAACATAACAAAAAAAAATCGATAATCGAATGTACACAGCCCGCGAAAATTCAAAATTCATCCTTTCTTTTGAACACACCTCGTACATATTGATTTTTTAAGAAGAAACTTTCTTATAATGTCGATAATCAATCTTCAACCCCAGTTAAGAAAACAATAAGAATAAAACTGTTAAAAAAAAACAATTTAATCTCAGAACATTTTGTGAGGAATAATTTCCTTGTGTAGATCCCAAATAACAGGTTCTGAGACCAGTAATTATTTTTCGTATATACGAGTACACATTTCATATTCCTCTTGTCCTACTCAGGTCGGGGACCAATCGCATCGACAAGGCGCCTCCAGGCGTCTCTGTCCTACGCTACGTCAACGGCATCTGTCCATAGTAGGGACAGCCTCTCCCCGCACAGCCTCTGGAGCTGCTTCTCCCACCTGTGTCCGAAGCGGCCCACTGGACGTCTTCCTTCCGAGTGCTATTTCAGAGAATAGCACTCGGAATTTTCCACGGAATTCGATTAAAAAAATTCCGTCTCTCATAATTTAATATCATAATTTCAGCGTAACAGAAAATAATTTGTCCACATTTGTTGCATGTCTCATTCCACAGAACGACATTCAATTAAAACTAATCATTATTGCATTTTGATATGTTGTTACTTACTGAGTGCATGTATTATTTTGCAGCAGGTGGCCACGCTAGTGGAATGCAATATCGGAACTGCAAATTGGCCTGAAATTATGATAGTCGTTAGTTCATACCGCAATTCACAATGGAAACATGATTACCTGCCGGGTATTTTGTAGCCCCCTGTACAATTGAACTCAGTCAAGTCCACTAATTTTCGGAGCAAGGTACCTCCTATCCTTCCCGCACTTGCGGTGTTTGAATTAAATAGATTAGGCACATCATTATTGGCGTAATGACGGTGAAATATCACCCGCCAAATAATTGTGAATGGCGTTTGTTAGTAGTTATATAAAGGTAGATGGCAAATCAGGTGGCCATTAATAATGAAAATATTCGCATTCTGTAATTACCAGATGGACCTACTACGCCCATACCAGTTGCGTGTGATAGTGAGCTCATTCATTCAATTTATCTATTAAGATACTTTTTTTAATGCTAATATTAATTTATTTATTTATTAACGCCCCAAAGGGCTTTTACACATGTTAGCATTAAAATGATTATGTGTACAGAAAGAAGAATAAAAAAAATTAACAAACAAAAACATGCTACGTAGTTGGTATATAAGTGTAACATATTTATAATATATATATATGTATGTATAATAATTTATAAGTGCATGATACAGAGTACTTATAAAGGGAAAGGTTTTTAATTTGTAGATACTACTTTTTAAAAATAAAAATAGTAATAGTCTGTTGTACATGATACATAATACACAAGTGCATAATATAATATAACATGAGCGCATGATATTGTGAAAAAAAATAATAAATGTGTTTTTATATTTCGGATAATGTAAAAATGTATGAAATTGCATAATACATAATATGGTATATGATACATAGATAGAAAAAAGAGGAACAAGTTTTTGGATTGTAGATAAGTACAAAGATAATATATATAAAATAAATAAAAAATAATAATAATTAAACAATAGCTCTTATGCGATGCTCTTATAATTATTGCAACATAAAAATATCGTTCAGGTATCTTTTAAACATGGGTAAACTTATATTAAATATATCTATAGCAGAGGTGAATTTATTTCCAAGTATATGTAGACGAGAAATGGGTGCATGCATTTGGTAGTTAGTCCCAGAATTATTGTTACAGAATAACATATTTTGCCGAGTTTGTCGATGAGGTACTTTGAAGTTGATTATTTGCAGGAGTTTATAACGGAATACGGGATACTTCTAGTACGGAATAAATTATTTTAAATAAAAAAGTTAAGTCTGTTATTTTTCTTCAGTTTTCTAGAGTATTTATTTTGAGCGTATTTAGCAAGAATGTATAGTTTATGTGTTGTATTGGTATGTGTAGTTTGAAGTTAATAAAACGTAAAAATTTGAGCTGCACGCGTTCAATATTTTTTATATGAATGAGATAGTATGGGGACCACACTATTGAATTGTATTCTAATATGCTGCGTACTAATGACAAATGTACGATTTTTATAAATTCCAGTCTTTGATATTTCTAATTATAAATCCCAGTGTCTTCATAACTTTATAGTTATTTGTTGTATATGATTTACAAAATTTAATTGCGTATCAAACAAAACTCCGAGATCACTAATTTCGTTGACTTTTTCCAAGATTTTGTTATATATATATATATATATATATATAAGAGTCCCAACTGCTCCTAACCGTCTGGAACTGAGACAATGGCATTCCCTATTGGGGAATGTTGTGAGGCTGAAAGTATTGTGGAGAGGAAGGAGAAGGGGAAGAGGGAGGTGGGGAAATACATGGCTATTAAAATCTGGTCACCAAACACGGCTAAAAGCCATTTCAAGCAACGTTTCAATTCTGAATAGTGGTCTTTCACCAGGCGATACTGAGAGTATCTTCCACTCTGAAACGTGCGCAAATATACTACATATTATTTTTAAATTAATTAATTGTGAAACAACACAATTTAATTAAATAAAATTTACATGCGCACGCCGGGATTTGAACCCGCGACCTTCGGATTCGTAGTCGAGAACCTTACCCCTCGACCATGGAGGCCGTCAGATATAGCGTATACTCGTATAGCGTAGATAAATGCTAACGGGGTTTTGATTCGACAAAATGTCAGTGTCTTGCGTTTATCAACGTTGAGAAATAAGTTATTAGCGATACACCAATTATGTAATTTATCGATGTTTAACTGTAAGATTATGCAGTCGCTAATATTGGATATTTCTTTGTATAGTTTAATATCATCTGCAAAAAGTAGAACTTCTACATCGTCGAAACAAGTTATGATGACATTAATGAATATTAGGAAAAGATGGGACCGAGATGACTTCCTTGCGGCAGACCACTAGTTGCATTAAATGCCTTAGATTTTAAAGAGTTAATTTTGACGAACAAGATTCTGTTAGATAAGTAACTTGAGAACTAATCCAACATGTTGCCTCTCAGTCCTAGTGCATATAGTTTACTAAGTAATAATTTATGGAAGACTTTATTGAAAGCTTTTGAAAAGTCTTATAGATACTGTCAACTTGTTTTTTGTTCGTGAAGGATTCCGTAATATAGTTTTGGTAAAGTAATAGATTATTAGCAGTTGATCTTCCACTGACGAACCCGTGTTGTTTTTTTATCAATTACTTTGAGTATTGATGGATAAATTAAGTCGAGAACAAGAGATTCAAAAATTTTTGGGAGAGCTGATTGTATACACATAGGACGATAGTTTTTTATGTCTGTGTCATCACCTTTTTTGAAAATTGGTGTAATATAACTAGATTTCCAACGAGTTGGAAAATGTCCAGAAGAGAGCAAATGGTTAAATAATATGGTAAGTGGACTTGATATTGCAGATGCGCATTGTTTGAAAAATATTTGCGTAATCTTATCTGGGCCTGCAGATTTGTTGGGGTCATGGAAAGTATTTTATTTAGGCAGGATTCCCGTGTAATGTGGTAGTTCTGTAAATAAAACGTGTTGTGATATGTATATGATGGTATTTTATTTTTAGATATTTCATCTTCGTAAACGCTTTTAAAAATGATCCGAAAACAAATTAACAATGTCGATGGTGCTATTAGCTATTTTGCCATCATAGTGCATTATAGGGGGGTAATCTGAGCCTTCATTGTTTAATATTTTGACAAAATTCCACAGATTTTTTGTCTCCAGTGTATTTTTTTCAATGGACCTGATGTGTGCTTTATAGCATAGTTTGGATAGTATTTTACTTTTTTTTATCGTTGCTGAAAAGTTTGAGTAGTCATCGATTAGGTAAGTTTAAAAATTTTGTGTAACTGTTTTTTTTTTGTTTCAGCAGTAATATAAGGTCCGCGGAGAACCAAATTGGATATGTTATGTGTTTTGGTGCATACGATGGTACATAAGATTTTATGTTGTTGGAAAATTTTTGATAAAGTTTTTCTAAGGTTTGTTCAATATCACTATCATAAGTCCAGAAAGTCCAATTAATATTAGTGAGCTGGTAATTAATAGAATCGTAATTGGCGTTTTTGAAGTTGAGTATTTCAATGTGGGTTTATATTTGTACATATTAACTATAATGCGTAGGGGAGGATGATGACTATCCACCGATATGAGCGGATGGTTTGACTTTTCAACACACAGTTTAGAGCAGTTAGAGAGAGCTAGATCTAAAAGGCGGTCACATGTATTGTACACAAAAGTACGTTGATGTAAATTCAAATAGTTTATCGTATCTATCACTTCACGTGCTGGGTCAATAGAACTTTCTTTTGTAATATAGCCTTTGTCACTAAAATTCCATTTCAAATTGGGAAGATTGTAATCACCGACGATAATTATTTTCGATGTAGGATGTTCTGAAATGAGAAATTCAATGTCTTCAGTGTTTCTTGTAAGTTTGAATATCAGTTAAGTTTAGATTTTATTGACTTTTATTGTACATACGTAGAAATTCGTTTAATTATTTTTTTAAGCAAATAAAATGAAATAATGTTTTTATTTATTTCTGCAAGTATTTAGGTTTTTAATTATTATGAGAGCTGTTTCGGCATTAAAAGCCCTTCCAAAAAGTCCACATTCAGATGACTTATTTGCATGATTTTATTTACCCATATCAAATTAATATTTTGTCTGATGTTTGAAATGATGTTTTAATAGATATTTTCGATATAATTGAAATTGGCTTTGACCGTCGAAACAGCTCTAACAATAATAAAAAAATAAAAATACATGCAAAATTAAATGATACCCTACAATAAAAAACACATAAATTTGTTGTAGACCACTTTTATTTTATCAAAACTCTACCGGTTTCGGAAGCACCCTTCCTTCATCAGGAGAATATTAAAACTAACTTATGATATAAAATATTGACAAGACATATAAATTTTAGGTGTTGGAGTGGGGGGTAAGCAAATGGGTAGGGGTAATTGTAGGATTTCCAGGAAGAACAGAGCGATTTATTGGGAAAATATTCAGAATGGGACTAAAAGATAAGTTAATTTGGTTATTTAAAATACTAGCATTATTATTCAGGGATTTTCTAATTTCGAGTGCTTCTAAGTTATCCAATTTTTTGCTTTTATTGTTACGGTGAAGAATTGTAACCCCCGTGTCCTTGTTAAAGGTGTGATCTTTGGAAATTAGATGATTGGCAAATTCTGAGAAGTTATTATTATTTAAGCATCTTAAATGTTCCGTGACTCTAATATTTATATTTCTAGTTTTTTTACCTATGTAGAACGATGGACAATCATTACAACATAGTTGGTAAATACCTGAGTGGCTTAATTTATGTTCTCTATCTTTAGTATTTTTTAGTAATTTACCTAAATTATTATCAGTATAGAACGCGGGTTTAATGTGAGAAGGAAATTTTTTTGTGCTAAGTGAGGAAAAGTTGGATATATATAAGATTCTGCGCCATTGAACGGGATTTATTATTTTATTATTATTTTCAGATGTATTAAATAAAAATGTATTTGTTGAAATTAGTTTAAGTTTCTTATTGAGGATTTTATCAATTAAATTTGTAGAATAACCATTATTTAGAGCAATTTGTTTAATTTTTGTAAGTTCAATCGTGAAATTAACAGATGATAGTGGGATTTTTACTAGCCGGTGCACCATTGAATGATAAGCAAAATGTTTATGTGAGACCGGATGGTTTGACATGTTATGTGTTGTTATATCTGTGTACGTCGGTTTACGAAAAATGTTGAATTCAATTCTGTTATTTATTGAAGTTAGTGTTAAATCTAAAAAATTAATCGATGCATTACTGCCTATCTCTAAAGTGAATTGGATGCTTTTGTGGAATGAATTTATTAGAAGAAGGAATTTAGTCAGTTGCCGATCTGTCCCTGTCCAGATACAGAAGATATCGTCTACGTATCTTTTCCATGTAAGAACATTGTTCAAAAGTGATGAATTACAATTAAAAATCTTATTTTCTAAGTTATTCATAAAAATATCTGCTAACAGTGGACTCGTCGTCGGGGTCTTTCGTTAAAGTAACGAAATCATCACTTTTTACAAAGTCTTCCATTTTACACTGGTAGTCCATTCTATGATCTTTGATGTAATTAATTTGTTCCCAAATGTCCCAACTACTGATTGCAAAGAAATAATTGTAGATATCCTAAACTCCTCTAATTAAAACTCCTCTAAACTTAGATATTGATATGATTAATGACCTGTCCCGCCTATTCAATATGTGCATAAACCAAAATTATTTCCAATACAACAACTGTATCTACCAGCAGAATCAAGGGCTTCCGATGGGCGTGCCGACGAGTCCACTGTTAGCAGATATTTTTATGAATAACTTAGAAAATAAGATTTTTAATTGTAATTCATCACTTTTGAACAATGTTCTTACATGGAAAAGATACGTAGACGATATCTTCTGTATCTGGACAGGAACAGATCGGCAGCTGACTAAATTCCTTCTTCTTATAAATTCATTCCACAAAAGCATCCAATTCACTTTAGAGATAGGCAGTAATGCATCGATTAATTTTTTAGATTTAACATTAACTTCAATAAATAACAGAATTGAATTCAACATTTTTCGTAAACCTACGTACACAGATATAACAATCCATAACATGTCAAACCATCCGGTCACACATAAACATTCTGCTTATCATTCAATGGTGCACCGGCTAGTAAAAATCCCACTATCATCTGTTAATTTCACGATTGAACTTACAAAAATTAAACAAATTGCTCTAAATAATGGTTATTCTACAAATTTAATTGATAAAATCCTCAATAAGAAACTTAAACTAATTTCAACAAATACATTTTTATTGAATACACCTGAAAATAATAATAAAATAATAAATCCCGTTCAATGGCGCAGAATCTTATATATATCCAACTTTCCTCACTTAGCACAAAAAAATTTCCTTCTCACATTAAACCCGCGTTCTATACTGATAACAATTTAGGTAAATTACTAAAAAAGATAGAGAACATAAATTAAGCCACTCGGGTATTTACCAACTATGTTGTAATGATTGTCCATCGTTCTACATAGGTAAAACAACTAGAAATATAAATATTAGAGTCACAGAACATTTAAGATGCTTAAATAACAATAACTTCTCAGAATTTGCCAATCATCTAATTTCCAAAGATCACACTTTTAACAAGGACACGGGGGTTACAATTCTTCACCGTAACAATAAAAGCAAAAAATTGGATAACTTAGAAGCACTCGAAATTAGAAAATCCCTTAATAATAATGCTAGTATTTTAAATAAACAAATTAACTTATCTTTTAGTCCCATTCTGAATATTTTCCCAATAAATCGCTCTGTTCTTCCCGGAAATCCTACAATTACCCCTACCCATTTGCTTACCCCCCACTCCAACACCTAAAATTTATATGTCTTGTCAATATTTTATATCATAAATTAGTTTTAATATTCTCCTGATGAAGGAAGGGTGCTTCCGAAACCGGTAGAGTTTTGATAAAATAAAAGTGGTCTACAACAAATTTATGTGTTTTTTATTGTAAATTATGGCGAGCCACAAAGTTAATGCTTTTTACAAATATGTAAATGATACCCTTTGAAAAATTGATTGACTTTAAATAAATAAAAAAATTATTTTTATATACCAATTAATTTTATAGCTAATGGATAAGGTATACAAAAAATGCAAACTCTTAACATATTCTTTGTCAAGATTTCCAGCATGAACATATGTAATCTTCTCATAAAACGGCCTTTCTAGAACACGGTTATCACGGTTAAGTTGTACCTGGTTTACTAAGATAAAGTCCCAAAACAAAAGTGTAGTTTGCAAAGTGCTATATAGGAACATTTTACTATCATGGAGTGGGCACGTAATTAAAATAATAATACATTTGTATTCCGGTATGTGCAGTCTCACACATTTCATGCAAAACATACATGTGATAGTTAAAGAACTATTAAAAATTATGCACAAAAGTTTATAAAAATAAAATAATAATAAGATAGTAGGCGAATGATACATAAACACATAAAACATAAATAAAAATAATAAATACATGAAAATGAAGCCTTTAAGGCGCTGCGGCATTTAAATTGAGAAGGGCCAATATCTTTCTCTAGTATGCGTCGATGCTGGAGGCTGCACTGAGGCGGGCCTCCGTGATGGATAATAAATAATAATAATAATAATAATATTCGGATGATTTTTATAGCGCCGTTTTTGTGAAAAATCACCTCAAGGGCGCTTTACAAATCTTACTTCCTATTCTTACATTATTCCTATATTAAATCTATGACATTTTTTTTTTTGGACACTATCATTACACATTATTTATAGACCATATAAAGGATGCAGTTAAATTATCAAAACTAAATACGGCTTGGTCTAAGTTTTCATACATGTTTAATTGAAAAAAAAAATAATAGAAGCTATCTGTATTTATTCCTTACGATATATTGCAAGACGCTAATACGAATGATAGGAGTTATGTGAAGTTGGGCGGCGGGTGAGGACGGGGGCCGGGGGTACTGATCCTATCTTCCAATCTTCTTTGTCTTTGTTGGTGACTCCCCTGGGCTGCGTGACGGGACGCTCGGTGTTGGTTTGCCCATACGCCAGGTGGCGCTCGTCGGCCGGCTTCAGGATCTGGAAAGACCACATCAGCGTGTCGTCTATTTCTCGCCCCAGCCGGTGGTATCCTTGTGGGGGGCGGACCACAGCAGGCCGCGGAGCAGCCTTCTCGGGCACGTCCGTGGGCCGCATGATGCACCGGATCTGCTCTGTGAACTGGAGGTCAGAACTCAGGTCGCTGTGACAGCAGAAGATCTTCTCGTCAAATGTTTTTATTTCCTATTGCGCCTTTCTCGGTAGCCACGAAATCTAATTTTGCGGATTGCAGTTGTGGTACAGTGTTCAAGGTTATACAGCGATATCTTTGCAGCTTATTAAAGGCTCCAAAATAGCACATTCACCATTAAGTTTGAGTTGTCTAGCTCGTATACGATATTGTTTACAATCACCACAGTTCAAAGAATAACATTGTAAAAAATTCACTTTGGGACACTTTTAACAAGCAAAAAGGTCTTTTAATAAGCACATGTGTCGAACGCTTCGACCGACCGATGCTTTTGGGTTAGTTTAGAACAACGTGACAGATTTGAAGTTAAAATATTTGGGTTTTTATTTGATTTTTATTATAAACTTGATTTAAGACCGAAACGGCCACACTAAAATTATATGATTTTTATAAATGTAACCTATAAATTATTGCGGTTATTTTACGCTACTTTAACACCGGAAAAATTAAGAACTAAGCAATATTTCCCAGATAAACTGGAGCGCTTATAAAAAGCTGCCGGCTGCTGCGAGAGCGCCAAAATAATAATAATAATGTTTTATTTCAGCAGAATAAAGCGGTGAGTGCAATACTTTCTCTGCCATATAAAAATAATACATCTTAAGAATAAAAAATTACACACTGTAGAAATATAATATAAAAACATAAATAAAAATTAAATTAAATTAAAATAACATATTTAACACTTATGCTACAGTGGCCTGAGGGAAATTCTCCATCTACGATGTAAGGGCGCGCCATGCCACTGGGCGACGGCCTGGACAAGAATGTTTTCCGATCTCCGGTAGCGCTGACTCGTCCCGGCTATTCTGTGGCGCATCAAATCAGCGAATCCATGCACCCTTCACTCTGCGAACATCTGCGAGGCGCTGCATCTCCAAGGGAGGCCGAACAGCGCCCTATAAGCGTGGTTATATTGCACTCGGAGTGTGTCCATGACGCCTTGTGTATAATGTGTCATAATGTTCATTTCATTATACGTATTGCAAAATATATTTTATGAAGTATCTCACATACACTTTTTAAGTATTTTTAAATACACATAATTATTTTAAATCACATGGTTATCCGCACGATGGAGAAAAAACAATAAAGTTTTTTTTTCAATTATTTCTCAAGCAATTGATAACTGTTGAAATGATAAAGGCTACGGTTATGAATTTTATTAAAATCAGATCAAAATAAGATATTAACACTTTTTTATGTAAGAAAGATATTTAGTTATATAAGTTACAAGAAAATTATCGCCTTCCAGGAAAAGGAAACATAATATTTTTGCAATCTGTGGAAATTAGGTAAGTATAACACGTCGCGAAATAGGTTGTTATAATACGAAACGAAATACGTTATATTACTCAATGTTTGTTTGACATTTTAAAAGAGCATGGGGTATTAGAAAGGAGAGGATGATTTTGGTTAGCATTGAATTAACAAGTACCTAATTCAGGTCCTGTCATGTAATTCAATAGATTCAAAATTATGCAATACATCTCGTGCTCAGCGTGATAAAATACTTTCACTTTGATGCCGACAGACTCGGACGAGACCGTCTTAGGAATTAATTCTGGTTTAAATAATTTTGTATCTTGTGATGTAAATTAATGAATAAACTTTTAATGATTGCTTTTTTTTGTTATCTTAAAACGGAATTAATTTTTAGAAGTTGAAAAATATCGGTTATAATATTTTTTATTTATTTCAGTTTATACGTGGGTTAAATGTATTTCTCTTAAGGGGAACGGCTGCATACAAAACTGAAATTTGAATTGGAGGTCAAAATACCCATCCAAACGAAATGATTTATGTTTTAATTAAAGGTTTAGTAAATATCTAGAACGGATGAGAAGTATTTTAGTGTGTGCGATGAAAAAAATCAATTTTCATAATTTTAGAGGCAGCTTAGAACATTATTTGCGGGTTTATCGTAATTTTAAAAAAATATATCACATTTGCTATGTAAGTATGACTTACATAAATAAATATATAAAAATAAAACATTTAAAAAAAAAGGTTTTTCGGGTCGATATTTTAAATTCTGTTTCGAAAATTTGTAATCCATCGTAAACTGATCGTTTTTAATTTAATTTAAAGTCCACCATAATGTTTATTTACATTTTTTTAATATATATATATATTTATTTCATCATATTATCAAAGCAGATGGGTTAAAATAGTTTTTTGAAATCACCGTTAGCCCCTAAATAATTGTTAAAAATGCCTCTAAAATCGCGAAAAATCAATTCCTTGGCCGATGGCCGATATTTGGTATGGTAAATATTTGGTAAATGGCCGATATTTCATAAGGAAAAATAAAAATAACTGAAATATTTCTCATCCGTACTATATATTTACTAAATCTTTAATTTAAAAATAAAACAGAGCATTCGGTTTGGATGGGTATTTTGGTCTCCAATCCTAAATTCAGTTTTGAATGAAACAGGCACCGCAGCCGTTCCCCTTAAAAAGGCATCAATAATAATTTTATTGTGTTAGAAAAATACCAAAATAATATTATGTTGTAAATTTTTAAAATGGTGGTAACACATAATATTATCATTTATTTTTTATTTAAGTAGTTGAGCTGTAAGAATAAGTAAATTTTAGGACCCGTTAAAATTATTCATTTATGACCAACCTGACAAAAGTAACAGCTTTTCTATGCTTTATTTTGTACACCAATAGGTACTGCTTAAATATGTCTTATGTGCACAAAATCAATATTTAACACGTTCTAAAGTTATAAGCTTTACAAAAAATTAAAAAATAATAATTGGATGATTTGTATACCGTCGTTTTTATGAAAAATCACCTCAAGGGCGCTGTACAAATATTACTTCATATTCTCTATCTAATTATGTACTAACAGATATAGAAAAACATATTTACCTATGGCAGGTCGCTTCAGACGAACACAGTTTAATTAGAACATTTAAGCTTAGAGAAGATATGATTTTTATATTTGCTATTTTATCCTCCTTTTCTATTGTTATTACATTTATTTGAAAATTGGTGACACGAAGAAGACAAGAAGAGTTGATATTTATAATTTTTACGACTGGAGAATATTTATAAAATGACATTAAAAAGCTTAAGAAGTTTTTAATAGACATTACCATTTTTTTACATATTTAGTTATTTACAGTGTTGCGGTCTGTGGATGCATTTGCGCACCAATGCGTGATATTTTTTCGTATTCTAAATGTGTTTTATTTTTCGTTGTAAATTAATATTATTAAAAAAAACCTAAAATCGTTTTTTTTTTTAAATTTACATTGATCTTATAATTTTTTTAAATCAATATACACCATAAAATATAATTTGTCAAAACTATTTGTTAAAAATCACAATGAGATTATTCCCTATTTTTTATGTTGATGAAAATGTAAAAGAGTTAGTAAAGACAATTAAATTAGCTAAACAATATCTTTAAAAATTGCGAAGTTATTGAGCTTTCAAAGAGGACTTGGTAAAACGTAAATATCCTTGACGTCACAAGTCACAATTCAGTACAATTCACAATTCGAATAGCGATAATGGATACTCCCGCGCTTATGATACTTCTAGGCCGAACCAATCATTTCATGAACGGTGACGTTACGTGCTTATCGGCCGTCCGGCGAGATTATCAAAAATTCGGCACTCTTCAGTATTTTCCAAAAAAAAAACAGTAAGTTTTGTCCTAGCTCTAATTTATGATGCATATGTAAATAATGTTAAATTCCGTTGTACGAGACAACCTTATTGTGCGGTGAAAACTTGTGAATTTTTATTATTATTGTCCTGGCAACAGAAACGAAGAGTAGGTAGCCAACTAAATCTAAATCCCGACCTGCTGATCCAACTACCGGCATTAGCACCTTGTATCGCGATGGGGGACATACCGCCCGCTATAGTATGGCCGTGAATACAATATTTTACCATTCGTAAACACAGTTCTGCGTTGACCGGTGAGCGGCGGTACATCTCCACGCTTCGCGCTGATTTACAATAACCGGCGGCAAAGCAAACGAAACGCAGCCAAGATGGTTTCATCGAATAATAGTTTGACGTCATTACTGTTGGTTCAGTAGGATCGTTCCGACTATAGTCCCCGTGGATCAGATACTAATATTGTTATCCGATATATTGAAGTTTCCAGTGCGCAATGTACCGGCGTGAACTTTAAACGCATCGTTAAAATATTATCCTCAACTCGCTTCATTATCGAAGTACTATTTCAGTGAAAGTGAATTGATTTGTAAAAAAAATAATTAACAATGGTTAATTTGATGACATCGTCTATAGCTAGACAGGTAAGATTGTTTTAATTAGTTTATTATTTGATTTACTGTTTTAAGTCCTGACAAGGGCGTTATGTAGATATTCGCATATTCGCAAAACAAAAATAATACTGATTGGTGTTCAAGTCATTTAATTAATTAAGACACATGTTTGTTTTTTTTTCGTGGAACACACATTTCCATTGAAATAACGAACGATGTTAATTAATATATATAATAATTTGACACTATACATATATTACACAATTATCAAAACTTGACAACCATTACCTTCGATAATACAACATAAGAATTCATATAACAACAACAAACTACACATATCCAAAATGCGCGTAACGAAATTATATTATTACCATAGAATCACTTCCCTAATGAAATACAAAATTTAAACCTATTATAGAAATCTAAAAACGATATATCGTTATCAAAGCGTATATGCAATTTTATTTGAGCCGAACAATTCTTTCAACTTCCCACGATAAACAAAATTTCATTTTAATCATCACAAGGTTGATATAAGAATTTTTCAGGGGTTATTTATGTAGTTCGCATTCAACCTGCTAGGGGCGTAAATAGAGATGTTTTAAAATGGATAATACAAAATTGTCGGTGAACTTTTTTCGCGTGCGACGTTTCACAACTTTAAGTGTAAACTTACGTAAAGAGTAATTCATAATTATGTTAAAAGTGTTGTTTAACAATGTGTGAGCAATTTTTTTTTATATGAAACTTCGAACTAACCAACTCGAGGGTCCAAGCAAATGTTTACCTTGCTGCATGTAGTGCGAAACGAATTAGAAATTCGAATTTCAACGCATCCAAATTTGATTCGATTGTGTTGAAAAACAAATAAGTTCCGGGCTTCACTAATGCGGTTCACGCGGTAATCGACTCATTGCAGAGCGAGATGAACTAGAATTATTTATTAAAATCACGTATTCTCACTAATGGTAAATTCACGTTTTCCACAAACGACGTAGAACACATAACAGAAAAAATGTTTTAATGAATCGTTAAATTTTATTGGTTTCGTGCCAAGTGTTAATATTGAATATTGCATCACTTTGGTAAACATTTATTAATTTTTTTATGATATTACCATTATTTGGAAAACACTTTGTTATTTTGAGGGGCGTTTCACATAAGAATAACATGAATGTACTCACTTTGAAATAGCTTGCAGTCAGTGGCGTCGCTAATGAAGATTTTGTGGATATAAAAAACCTCCGTTCAATTAAACAGTTGTTCGTTCGTTAGTTACTCCCAAGGTCGCCTACAAAGTTATCTGTGTCAAGTTATAGGTTCTGCAAGTCCCCCTTCCCTTTTACAAGTACCGTCCATTGAAGATGATAATGACTAATGCAAACATTTTAATTTTTTAAAATACTTTTTGCATATATATTAAAAAAGGAATGTTACATAATTTACAAAAAAAATTAAATAAAAGTTACATTTTTCAGTAGTACTATGTTACGATTAAATAATAATATTTATGTAAGATATACCCCCATAATTAAGCTAAGCTTGGCTGTATGTGAGGTGTATTATTTTTTTATTATTTTTTTTTTATGTTATATAATTCAATATATATTTTCAGTGTGTTTTTTACGGCGAAAAGTAAAATCGTTTAAATTGTTATTTTTGTTTTTGATTTGTTCTGGTAATGAATTAAAAAAAATTACTCAAAGATCTATAATAATAATAATAATAGTTGGATGACTTGTATAGCGCCGTTTTTGTGAAAAATCACCTCATAATTGAATTGTTTTTTTACATTTTGTAATTGAAAGAAATAATATTTGTCTAATAAATCATTGTTATGAGAACCAAATTATAATAAGCGATGACTAATGAACATAATGTAAAACCATCTCTTCACCAAATATCTGGTTACTTAATAAAAATTATTTTTAAAACACATTGATGTATTGACATTTCATTTCAAAGTGGAATGAATAACACTTGTTAGTACCTACTATTCAATATTTACGGATAAAATCATCAAAATTCAAAATTCAAAATTAACGTTGTGAAAATAAGTGAAAGTCTCAAAATAACATTTTAAGTCTTATTAAATATGTGTGTACGTACTCGTACACTCGGTGCTTGTATTTCAGTATAGTCAGTGTGAATATTATCAGTCGGCTTATCTTGTCAGGGTTCCTACCAGAGAGCAACTTGACGAACGTAAATATCTCTCAAGCCGAGCATAAAAAGCGACTGAAATTCCGGACCTCGGTTATGTAGCGTCCACTAATCATGCCATGTCTTGCAAAAGCGAATTTTTTAATTAATTCTTTTTATTTATTCGCTTATTCCTTTCGCTCCCTTTTTTAACATAATGCAACATATATTATGATACATCTTGAATGTGGACGATATCTAACAATAACTTAATATACAGGGTGTTAAGATACGTACCTGACTTACTTTAACTAATGATTTCTGGCCATATTTAGAATAAGTAATGTATAATAATGATATTCTTGGTAGTTTTTTTTTTTTTTTTTCAAATATAACCCCTAAATGTACATCACCGATCAATCAGCCAAGTAACCGAACAACCCACTACCACGACCCTACCTGTCAAATATCTACCAAAATTTTATGTTTTTAGGTGAATTTAAATAAAAAAAACGTCGCCGCAAATCAAAATTTCAGGTAATTTTTTTAATCCAAATAATGTCAGGAATTACTGGTTAAAATAAGTCAGGTACATCTTTTAACACCTGTATATTAACAGTGTTTGAGAATATGATAAGTATAATTAGTATACTTAACTAAATCATCGAATAGTGATGTACATTGTATTTATCGATACGTTGATACTCAGCTTGCGTACTAGTCACTACTGATTCAACGATTATCAAGTCTTGTGTGTGTACATTATGTTTCACACTAATTTGAAAGAAGATTTAATAAAAAAGTACATGCTAAGTGGAAAGGTAAAATATTGCATTTACAATATTAAGCATGCACACACACGTGCATGCTAAATATTGTCGCAATAGGAACATTGTTTCCTTGCCATAAGTTGTCATATTGAAAATTTGACATTGATACATTTTAACTCCATGGAATTAACTATGCATCCAAATTAACAGATTTTGTAATCTATACACGAGAAAAAATTATTTCTTTTTCTCGGAATTCGAATTAATTCTAGAAGTAATTGAGTAACCGGGAAGAACATAAACTAAAATATAATATTTTTTATGATAATACGGATGCAGAACGCGTATTTTCCCTGAACGATGCGATGCACTTTGATCCATTTTTGTTGTCGGTGAATAATATATAATATATCTAAGCAAGTAAATTTTATTTAATTAATTTGTGTTGTTTCACAATTAATTAATTTAAAAATAATACGTAGTATATTTGCGCACGTTTCAGAGTGGAAGATACTCTCAGTATCGCCTGGTGAAAGACCACCATTCAGAATTGAAACGTTGCTTGAAATGAAATGGCTTTTAGCCGTGTTTAGTGACCAGATTTGAATAGCCACGTATTTCCCCACCTCCCTCTTCCCCTTCTCCTTCCTCTCCACAATACTTTCAGCCTCACAACATTCCCCAATTGGAGATGCCATAGTCTCACTGACTCCAGACGGCTGGGAGCAGTTGGGACTCTTGTACGGTATTCATTTAAAAAAAAACCCAAAGAATTAACTATGCATCCGAATTAACTGATTTTCTAATTTATACACGAGAAAAATTTGTCTCTATTTCTCGGAATATGAATTTATTCAAATAGTAATTGAGTAAGCGAGAAGAACATAAACTAAAATCTAATAATTTTTATGGTAATATGGATGCAGAACGCGTATTTTCCCTCAACGATGCGATGCACCTTGGTCCAGTTTTGTTGTCGGTGAATACTATGTAATATATCTGGAATTCGCTATTGAAGTTTCTATATGACATGTATGTTCTCTCAATCGGATTGAACATGTTTTTAGATTGATGACTTTCAACGTAAACAAAAGTTTTCAATCGTTCGATTTATCATGCATTATATATCACTAACAGTGATCGGAATTGAAGGTAATGAATTGTCGTATCAATTGCAGGCTATTACTGGTTCACCGGCTCATGCTCAATATTGTCAAACGTGTGTCCTTATTAAAATGAAATGCTCCATTTATAACATTTAAAATTTTAAATATGTTCCACATATTTTCACTGTATAACCTACCGGTTGCATGCAAGGGTATTTTATTTTGGACTTTCTCAGTTTTCCAGAATAAATCAGATAAGACAGAAATCGTCAAAAACGAGATTTACGTGTTTTGAAACATGCACAAATTGAACAGTATCTTGATTTTGCCAAACAAACGTAACTCAGTGGCACAAGCGACTTCACAATAGTCAAAACCCACCTATATTTCTTCTAACATTTTTCGTTAAAAAAGATTGTGTATCCCAACAATAAACTAATTGGACATAAAACAGTCTATGAAATGGTAAACATGGTTTTTTATAAATGATTTTGACCGAAATGGCTCAAACTGCATTTGTTTATGAAGTTTCAGACATTTTTTTTTTATTAAAAAAAAAAATATATATTATTAAAAAAAACGAATAAGCGGTTGAAAAAGAGTATATGTTTTTACAGAAAAAAACTGCAAAATGCGGTAAATATTTTATCCTCACCTAACTTCAGTCCTTGGTGTTATTCGTATGGGTAATTACAATTTGCGGGCGAATTTTATACTTACATTGAACTGCTTATGTTTTGGTTTGGCGAACCACGTAATCACAGAGTTCTGTATATTTACTGGATATTAAAAACATAAAAATGGAAATCGATGCATAAAGACTGATTTGCGCGTATTGGCAGACATTATTCATTTACGTATGTCGAAAAAATTATCTCTTTTTGTTAAAATTTGTGTTTCTAACCACATTTTCAGAAATCAGGAGAAATTAATTATCGATAAAATAACGATTTTCAGAAGGACGATTTTAAGATTTTTTTTTAATTTCGTGTGTTTCTTATTCAATATTTTGAACACATTTTTATTTATTACGAGTTAGATTATTATTAACACAGTTGTTCAACGAGAACCTATATTAAAGGATTTCAATGATGTTGGGGCGTTACACTGAGATTTTTTCCGGTTTTTTTACCTGAACAATTGTTAATAATATGCTCTAATATATTTTTTCAGACAGCACTGACGTTGGCAGCATCCTTGGCGTATCTGAGTATTGGTCTGGTCAGGGGATATTCATCGTCAGCTATTCCTTCCATCCAGAATACAGATCCAGAACTCCTGCCAAATGTGGAAACCGTATCATGGATGGGTAATAAATATATATATTTTTAAATTATGTAAATTTTTCATATTGAAGAAAGGTAAGACCAGTTTCAACTACTGTTTACTTTTAGCAGTAAGGTGCAATTACTGTTTAACTGGTTTTGCAGTCTAAAAGCTTTAAACGATTTTTTTTATAAATCTAAAAAAAATACCAAGCAATTTTAAAAAATTGTTAACTGTTATTGTCTTTAATTCGTAGAACTTCATTTCTTTTTTTATAATAATGTTATAATTAAGTTTTGCAAGTAATTTAGTTGTGTTATCATTGTGTCACCTGTTTCAGCATTCGAGGTCATTATCAAACTGTGGTAAGGCTACATGGACACGACTTACTTATTTGATTTTAACCCCTACCCTGTGTTGATTTGCACGCATTTTTGAATGTTAAATTAATAATAATATATTTTCTCCAAAAGATTGGTATTCACTTTGCGGCATCATTGTTAATAAACGATTTAAAAATTATTTTGTATTCACCACTTTATTAACATACACATGTTTCGAAAGCGATGCTTTCTTCATCAGGAATATATAGAACACTTAAATCTATTTTAATAATAATACGATTAAAATAGATTTAGGTGTTTCAAATTATATAATATAAAAACAAAATAAAAATTTTAAATCATGTTATTACAAAATAAACTTCAACACTTAGATTTTTACAAGAAATTCGTTATCCGGTTCTATTTTATTCTAACTGATTTTAATCGGTTAATTACTTACTAATAAGTTATTTTGCCATATTTGAAAGATCGAGGATTTGCCATAATAATCCATTCAAATGGTTTTCAAAAACTCGTCAGCGTATAAGAACATCCAAATGGCCGTATTTAAACGGCATCATTTAGGTCTGAAAATTGCCCACATTCAAATGTTTTTTTTTCAATACAACAAACTATGTGCACTATTGAATAATTTTATTTACTCATTGAAGACATATCAACAAATTTCAAATGAAACATGAAACCGAAGACACACATTAAAGAAAAGGTCTTAGTCGCATCTAGAAATCAAACCGAGGACCTCTGTCTTACCGGGATAACGTTCTACCACTGAACTAATGAGACTTAGTTTATTTTTCTTCATTTTTATCTGTATCAAGCCTCAAATTTAAGACTTACCAATTTTATTCTCAATTAATTCCCATATTATTATCTGCTATCTTTCTGTATGACTGCAAATTACTACCCGAATATATTTTCAATCTAGATATTGTCTCGTATCGATTTTTATTTATATCGGACATATATAGACTTTTTCAACCAGTCTAGATAGAATATTCAAGTGAATTTTATTTACATTATTGCCCTGTTGCTGCGCTATAATAGCTTTTGGTCTTGGCTTGAGTTGTTGTGAGTTGAACGTTCATAAAAAAACTCCTTAACATACCCTTCTTCTTCCTTATTACCTCATAATACCTTAAATCCAGTTAGTTTTTCTCTAAGGGGCTCATTTCCTCAAGGCCTTGGCTGCGGAACCTTAAGCCGATTATTGTTTTTATCTCCTTTTCGCCTACAAAACAGACTTCTTCAAAATCTTATTACTCTCGTCCTTTTCTCAAAGACCCTCACGTTCCATTTCGACCGAAGTATCGATTTAACATGTAACTAACTAGCCTTCTTCGAGCCATATATCCGTAGAAGCGTGTAGATAGTAGTTAGAAACACACTATTTGCTCTATTTACATTCATAAATTAAGTATTTCACAACTCCAACTTTTGGTATAACCCAACTCAAAAATTGATTTTAATCGATCGTGCCATCTCTTCCTCTGTCAACTTAACGAATACTTTGTAATGCTGATTTGGAAACAACCATTAACTGTCCCCTTACGGTCCCAGACATTCGGTTACCTGAGCCAACATTTTTGCTCCTAACGTATTAATAATAAATATTTATTTATAACCCTAAGATGTATTTTGCAGTATAATTAACCATAATTAATAACTGTTGTTAGATTGTATTATTGTTTTTAGCTTAAAAAGCAATATCGTTATGAATTTGTATGGGGTAACTCGGAGTCCTGCACCGGGCAGCGCGTTATAATTTGGCACCGTAAAGGAAGTGCTAAAGACATGCATGTATGTGGCTGAGTATAATATTATAATTGATAATTCCTCAAGTGAAACAAGTGAGTCCAAATATTTGCTCCTACTTCCTACCTGCTTTGTTTGTACCGAAACATAGTGTAATTGTGCATATTTTTCTATTACGACCAAGACTAGACGGTATGCACCTACATTATTTCATGGGCGCTAAAGCTAATATCTTCTGACCATGTTTAAAACATGAATATTACACTTTTTAAGGATAGACGAACATTCCCGGTTTAAGAATAACCTACCAAAACTTTAAAATCTCTTTACCATCATTCTATGTGGATGATGTTGTTTTTGCAATGATGGAGTACTTAGCTAGCATAAGGACCCACGATGCTTGGGTGGAGAGTCGACTAATGTATACACTCATTTACTATCCGAATAATTTTTAATAAATATATCAAATAAATCTCCAAATATTGGTTAAGATAGGTAGGATAATATATTTTTTTCGCAGTTCATTAATAGGGAACCCCTGTAAAAATTTTACGGCTTAAAAAATATATTCTTATAGTTTAGAAAAAGCAAATTCAGAATATTATTAAATGTAAATATACATTGAAATTATAAATCGTTATTTTGAAAGAGAATTAAAAATGTGTTATGTTGGTACCATTGCAATCGGAACATCTGAAGTTACGAGTCTCGGCCTATTAATACGCACTATTATTGTTTTGGATTTGTTAGAACATTTTTATTGGTATGTATTTTTTTTTTGATTTGACGAAATCAAAATGAAATTTGGGTGACTTTAAGGTCTATAATTGTTCAACAATAAAAAAAAGCATTATTATTGAAAGGAATAAGAATATTCATAGGCAAACCAATACATTGTTCATACAAATACTATGATAAGGTTCATGTTAAATACTTTTACTACCCTTTTAGTTAAAGTTTTTATAAAGGTACATAATGCTATTACTTATGTTTAGTTATGGTTTTCCATAAATGGAATACAAAATTATCTACGGCAAAGCTCATCTTTATTTTGGCATTTAGCATTTTAACCTCAACACCGACTGGCCATATATTTGGAGAATTTTGGCTGGCTTTGAAAAATTTATACTTTGGAAATTATTTTAAATATGAAACCTAAATGTAAACAAAACAAATATATACTGGTATTTAAGTAAGATCGTCATTACTGATATATATATTTTTTAATGGACTAGAATTTCTATTGGTTAGGTATTCCAATTGACCACATACGAACCAGCAGTGACGTGCGATGACTCTTTTTACAGTTTTCGAGAATTTTATTGAGAATGGTACTAACATACCTTTTAAAAAAATAGTTTTTTTTTTTACTAGTCAATCAGAAAGTTGTATTTAAAAAAACTGTAATTGTTGATGCAAAACTATTCGAAAGCATTGTCCATGTACTTAATAATCATTCTATGACTTGTTTAAAACGCATTAGAAACTTCTGTCATCAGTGAATGAGCACATGAATAATATTCACATGTGCCTTATAATAGATAGGTTGGCACAATAACCGGTTTGATTTTTTAAAAAAATCTGTGTACGAACATACATTACATTTGGCATTTAAAAGTTCGTTAGTATAACTGAATATCTATCTAACACCATTGACTTAAACGTATTTACCTAGCGTTTTTTTTTTACTAAATAATGATTTAAGTTGCAAGGAATGTCCCAAAAAAATGCAATAAATATTAATGCATTCAATAATTAATTACCTTTGAATGAATTCCCAAGATGGGAACGCTGATAATAAATAAAAGTTTTTGTTTTTTTTTTAATTCAATGCTTCATGTAATTTCTTTGCTTTCATGTTGGTTGAATGGATCCTTTCATGGCGACCAGTTATTGCTGAAATGAACACATGTATACTTTGAGTAAAGTGTAGATTTTTTTTGAGTCACGTAAATACGCAAAAGATTCCCAAAGGAGCCATGCGGATCGTGATATTCCCAATTGGGAATAATAATCAGGGAAGGAAAGAAAAGGGGGAAGAGGGGAAAGGTGAATAAAAATGACTATTCAGATAATATCACAAAATACAGGTAAAGTTATTTCGAGTAACTTTTCGATTTTGAATAGTGAAAATGGTGAATTGTTTTCAGTGTGAAAGCATTCCATTGTATTTAACTGAAGTATTTTGACTTCTGACTATAGAACCAGCGAAGATTGTCTCGGTAAATAATTATTATATTCTGTACCACATTAAAGCAAATTGACGCCAGAAGATACTTGTATTTTTCCCACAGTTTAAAATACTCCAACATTAGATATGACTACATTGTTAGCTAAGGCTACCAGGCATGAAAATAATGGCTTTGTAAGTAATTCTGTCAACTCTGTTGTTAACAAATGTGATATTCATTTCAGAATCAGAAAAAAAGAATAAAGAGCGTCCAATTTTTGATGCAAAGTAAGAAGAATACTACCATGTCCTCACACGTTTTTAGTAAGATATTAAATATTTTCATAGTATCAAGTCATCCAATATGAAACATATCATTACTAATGATTTTCCTTTGAAGTTGTGTACTTCACTTTTTTTAATAATGAAATCTATTTTTAAAACATTCTAATGATGTTTTGTCTTATTTTTACTATTGACAGCACTAAGTCACACGAAGGCATTAACTAACTAACATGACCCGACAACATACCTGTGAGTAGATGAGTTAACGAAGCCATCAGGTTCTCACCCATACGTCGTGGGTTCAATTCCTTTGCTAGCTAAGTTAGCCATCATTGGACAAGCAATATTTACAAGTTTTTTTTATATGAATACCGCACAAGAGTCCCAACTGCTCCCAACCGCCTGGAGCCAGTGAGACTATGGCATTCCCATTTGGGGAATGTTGTGAGGCTGAAGGTATTGGGGAGGGAAGGAGAAGGGGCAGAGGAAGGTGGGGAAATACCTGGCTAATCAGATATGGTCACCAAACACGGCTAAAAGCCATTTCAAGCAATGTTTCAATTCTGAATGGTGGTCTTTCACCAGGGCGATACTGAGAGTATCTTCCACTCTGGAAAGTACGAAAATATCTATATATTATTTTTAATTAATTAATTGTGAAACAGAACAAATTAATTAAATAAAATTTACTTGCGCACGCCGGGATTTGAACCCGCGACCTTCGGATTCGTAGTCGAGAGCCTTACCCCTCGACCATGGAGGCCGTCAAATGTGCATTTATGGTTCAAATATTGTCAGGTTATTCGTAACCTGGGAAAGTTTGTCCGTCTTTTAATGCTCAGCATTAAAAAATACACATTTTGTAGTCTGCTAACGCAAGAAATACCATGGATCGTTTTCTTAAAATTCTATAGGGATAGTTACGAAAATGTGTAAGGTTTCCAGTGCTTAAAATTTTTTATAGTGTAAGCCTTTAAGTTATTTATGAAATATGTACTGGAATTTCAGGATAAACGTTCGAAAATGTCATCACTGATTTTCAATGCACCTTTTACAAACATTTTAGTATGAATTTCACAAGAATTTAAAAGATTACAGTTTGAAGATTTTGTCACTGGGAATCTTGTATATTTTTCGAACTACCTGTATAGAATTTACAGATAAATAATTTGCCTAAAGTCTTGCTTTTGTTAGCAGACTACAGAGTGACGTTCAGGGGTATTTTTAGTGCAGGATCTTTAAAAAAATACACTCGACTGATTTATGACATAAACCTACATATAAAATCAATTACGACGTGACGAAAAATAGTCTACTAAATTTATCTTTCATCTCTTTGGATATTTTTCTTCAAAACGTGCTTATATAACTGTAATTATTATTGAACCTTAACATGTTATATATAAATATACATGTATATCATTTGTTGTTTTGTACTACACATTGTTGCGACACATTATTGAAAAACGACGACAATTCTTTTTTAAAACAATGTTTCTTCACAATGCAAATGATTTCGTTACAATATAGAAGTTGTATCAGGAAGTACCCGACAAATTTTAACCAGTGATTAAAAAATTACCGCACAGCAAAATAATATCCATATTTTTTATTTCAAATAATATTCGTAGTCAAGTCGAATATAATTTTTCTATATGGTTCCCTCACTATAAAATTCACTCTGACTCCATTGATAAAGTTCACGATAAATTTCTAAGATATGTTAAATATAAACTCGGAATATTTATTAAAACTATAAATTTCAATTACTTAATGAAATACCTAAAATTATTAAAACTCTCAGACAGAAGACTTGTTTCTGACTTAACTTTTATTTTTAAAATTTTATATGGTTTTATAAACAGCCCTGATATAGTCAGCTGAATTAAATTTAATATTCCAACTAGAACTACTGGATATAAAGTTGTATTCAATTGTATCTATAATTTAAGGATTGAACCATTCAAAATTCTCTTTTACCTAGACTTCACGCAGAGGGTAATACATTTTCAGATATAGTAGATATGTTCAACTGCTCGGAATACACATACAAACAGACGATATAAGTATCAGTGAACATGAGTTTTTTTTAAAGAAAGAGAAACATTCCCTGGTTACGAATAACCCGACAATATTTAAAAATCTCCTACTACCATCACAGTAAGCGGAAGATGTTGCTTGTGTCGTAATGGAGGACTTAGCCAGCCGAGGAATTGAACTCACGACGCCCGGGTGAGACTCAAACGCGATGCCAACTCAGCCACTGTTTTGAATATTTGCCTGTGTAGCTAATTATTTTCAATGGTACTATGTTTTTCCTGTATTTGTTCGTTATTTAATCTATGTATCTACTGTTTTCCACATGTTTATTATAAATAACCATATATGTAAAAGCCCATACGGGGCGTATATAATACAATTAATAAATAAATAAACTTAAGAATTACTTGTTAAAGTTTGTCGGGTACGTCCTGACACAACCTGTATAATATATTTATTATGTAGACTAATCATGAAGAAGCAATACCGAGAACAAGTGACTTAGATATTACATACCTATTTGTTAAATACCTGATATTATAATACGGTTAAAATACACCACACTGTACATTAGTCACAATGTTTAATAAATCATTTACCCGGCAATTTCTCAAACATATCTGAAAAAAATCTTAAGAGTTGATACGACAATTAGGAACGGAGGAATAACCACTCAGGTTGTAAATTATCTTGTTGTTCGGATAGGCACTAATATTTATAATACCATCTAATGACTTTATAATCGATCTTCTTTCGAAACAACTACCAATCTTTTGAAATTATCCGTCTCGTCCTTGCTAAGAAAAAGACGAAGTCAGGTGATTCCAGTGATGGGCACATTATCGAAAAATACGATTCGAAATAATCGAGATATTGATTTGAAAAAAATATTTAAAAATACATTCGAGTGAATTATTACCATTTTTTTTAAACCTCTTTATAAAAGTGGAATTTAACACACACGTTGTGAACTGATCCCTTTCAACGTGTTAAATTTACTATTATAGAAATTGATTTTAAACAATTTTTTTAGTTCATAACCCAAAAATCGAAACTTTTTCGCAACCCAAGTTTACTCCTTCCTATCCTCTAAAATACCTTCCACACAGCATCCCCAAAGACGGTATAAGGCTTGAGGGAAATTATTTCCCTCAGAGTCTCCTATGTGGAGTTACTGTAAAAAAATACCAATAAAATAATGTTATATGAAGAAGAATCGTAGAGGATATTTTCTTTATTAATATTCCTGTTAGCATTACAAATCACGGCAAAGAAAATTAACTGATTTTTCACATATTTAACCATTTTTGCTTGCATTACAAGTATGTATATAAATTGCTTATTTTGTGTTTTTAAATAAAAAAGTATGGTATTAAAAAAATCCAATAACTTGGACAAATATCAATCAATTTTATTGTTTTTTTTTAAATTATACAAGTAAATAATGAAATTTTATGAAATATGTAGTTCAATTAAAAATAAAAATAAACTACACATTTACAACTACAAAAAATATTAAAAAATACAAAAATATAATATTATTTCATTTCACAATTGTGTTTTCCCGTGGTCCATGTAGTCCCTTTTTAAAGCGAGCGCACTTTGGATCGCTTTTTGATCTCATTTGCTTTGCAGCACACATTCATTTATGGGAACAAAAATCTCGTCATCTATAGTTCCGCTGCCATTTGATACATTACGATCATCTGCAATAGACCTCACTTCCGATATTGTGAAAAATATCGATTCACTTTTGGATGTATTTATTTTAACAGAATAAACAGTAAATGCATTTATCAAAACACGCGCCAACCGCAATATACCACGCTCAAATTGAACACGTGCTCTCCCAAGGACTACAAAAAGCACACATGAAATTGAAGCGCTATAGCACTGGGTTACAATTTGCGTAACTGAAGCATACAGCGCGATGGCGCTTGGCCGCGCTCCAACGGTTAATGTTAATGTCAAATTAATAAATATAATGTGAATTTTCACAATAACGTTAATTTTTATATTAGCGCAATATTATAATTATCATTAACATGTGTTTATACACTGCGCCTGAACCAGAAAT